>VCCN01006223.1:175404-189646 GCA_006491835.1 Architeuthis dux
AACAAAAAAGCTTCTACAGACTACATATTGATTAAAGACAATGATTATTCGAAGTAACATATATCATTAAAGTGTTGTTGGATTAGGGTTGAACTCTTAAATTCTTAAATTACCCCTTGAACAATATATTAGTTCTGGCAATTTTTCACCTAATACAGCCATACCTCGATATAGCATGCTTTGCGATATAAGGCGGGTGAGTTGTGGACCCCAACATTTCTGCATATATTCGCACCCACTCGTCCAGAAAACCGCAAATGAAAACAGAATTTCATCAAAAGACTTAATTAAAATGACTAAAAAATTAAATTTCTTTAATTTGCAATCAATTAGCACATAATTACATGGTGTTTTAGACATAATTTCTTTGTTTTTGTGATGAAAAAAAACTCCTTTGTTCACTATTTGTTTTGGCACCGGTAATTGACTTGATTATCCACAGTTCAGTTATAACACAATTGTATTTCTTGGACCCCAGCATCCACGTTATAAAGGGAGACTGATTAATTGATTTGTTTAGCAGCATATCAACCCTTGATGGGTCATTTAATACTGAAATCAGTTTAAAATTTTTAAAAAAAGCAACTTTGGTGAAAGTTACTTTTTTTTAAACTAGGGTCTTGCAAAAGGTTATTTTTAAAAAAATTATAGTCTTGCGAAAGGTTATTTAAAAAAAATTATAGTCTTGCGAAAGGTTATTTAAAAAAAAATATAGTCTTGCGAAAGGTTATTTAAAAAAAAATATAGTCTTGCGAAAGGTTATTTAAAAAAAATTATAGTCTTGCGAAAGGTTATTTAAAAAAAAATATAGTCTTGCGAAAGGTTATTTAAAAAAAAATATAGTCTTGCGACTTTGGTGAGAGGTTCTTTTTTTAACTAGAGTTTTGCAATTTTAGTGAAAGAAAAGGTGGCCCCTGGTTGGGGTGGTCCTACCCCTCTGCAGGAGATGCAGTCGACATATTCTAGGCCCCAGCCAAAAGGGGGACTACTATATTACATAAATTTTTATTTGTACATAACCATCAGAGAAGCAAAGGGCTATGGACTTAATCCTTCTTAGGGGAGGTTCTCAATAGAAAGAAATAAAAAAAAGTTGTTGGGGGTGATTCAAAAAAACAAAAAACTCGTCAAGCAACAGATTCGTTTTGTAAATCACACACACAAATGCACCCGGGTTTTAATTCAAATGGTAAGAAAGAGAGTCACACAAAAACACACCCCGGGTACTGCCACAGTGAAATATGACTTGAAACTGGAGAATAGTCCCAAAGAACTCAATAACCCCTTACAAATAGCGGAGACAGGACGAGGGTGGAAAAAGGGGGTTGTTATGCTCAGTCCTTTACGTGGCTAGCTAAGTATAGAAAATCTTGAACAGAAGTAGACACATCGAAAAAAAAAAGACGAAGCTATTTAAAGGCGGTGGCAGAGAGTGGGGGTCGGGGAAGAAGGAAATATTTATCATTAATACTGACTAAAATTCTTAATAGCGTAAGAATTTGAACTTGTGGTTAGCGCGAACTGACTAGAATTCATCTCAAAGTTGGTGGGGTATAGGGTACCACGACTTTTTATTGAAGGACGTTTTATCACAAATGCATAATACACACATGCCACATTCTCTCACATCCACATCGCAATTTTTGATGAAACATTGTTCAATGAAAAGTCATGCCACAGAGAAGAGTAGGTTTCTTTGTTATTCGACTTTTAAATACCCTGAATACCTTGGCACAAAAGCAGTATGACACCCTCAAACGTGGGGAGTCGGGTAGAAGCAAACATTTATCATTAATACTGACTAAAATTCTTAATAGCATAAGAATTTGACCTTGTGGTTTGCGCACACAGACTAGAATACATTACAAAGTTGGGGCGGATAGGGTACCACAACTTTTTATCAAAAATACAAAGTACACACATGCCATATTCTCTCACATCAACCCGTGCACACAGGCCACATATGCACACACATGCGACATGGATACACATACCACGGCTTGAAATTAATGTTGTCCTGTCATCCCAGAGACAGTAAAAATGTGTTCGGGATGAACAAATATCTTCCCTGGGATGCCTCCAGGACGGAAGTGAATTTTAAAAATAAAAAAGTTTTTTTTTTTTTTGTTTTTTTTTTTTTTAAATCACTTCCATCCCAGGGGTGTCGAGGAAAGATATCTTAAATTTGGTGTGGATTGTTTTTCGGGACGGTTTACATTTCCTTCAGGACGGTTAAAATTGTCGGGACGGTTCTGGGACTTTAGTCTGGAGCACTGCTACATGTACAGGGAGAGTAGTTTTCTTTGTTGGAGACAGGTAATTTATTCGACTAGCAGTTAACAGAAGATATAGAGTTAACCAATATCTCCCTATCTCCTTATTTTTCTTTTAAATACCCTGAATAGCTTAACATAGCACAAAAGCAGTTTGACACACTCAAAATCATAAGAAAATAAAACTGGATAAATACAATGCAGATATTTTCTATAGTTTTGAGAAGGGTCATTGATATTCAAATGGTTCTTCGGACGATTGAACTCCTTGTTATTTGTGTTGTAAACATGACGTTTTGGCCAATCCATTCTTCAGCCTTCTTCAGGTGTAAAATCCGAGTGTGATGGGTTAAACAGTTTTGAGGTTGCTTTTGGATTTTATATAAGATCTGCATTGTATTCAAATGGTTCTTCGGACTATCAAACTCCTTGTTATTTGTGTTGTAAAATCCGAGTGCAATAGGTTAAACAGAAGTTATGTTTAAAGGGGATAACCCTTATAGACCTAAACCTGACAAGACAAAGACACAGAAACCACCGGGCCCTGTGCTATAAAGGTTATCACCATTAAACATAACTTCTGTTTAACCTATCGCACTCGGATTTTACAACACAAATAACAAGGAGTTCAATAGTCCAAAGAACCATCTGAATACAATGCAGATCTTAGATAAAATCCAAAACCTACTTATATAATACACTACCTGATTGGCTATATTTTCTATCTGTAACATTTGTCAAGGGAGATGATTATTAAATGCTAATCGCTGAGTAGACTCCCTTAATATTCTTTTTTTTTTTGCAAATGCCTAAAAAATATGGTTTCTTTCTGGTTGAACATAAACAAGAAAATGAAAAGCAGCAATGGTTTTGATTTTTTTTTGTAAGTACAATGTAATCGCAAAATTATTTAAATACTGCCGTCATTGTTTGATGGTATGAGTAAACTAGTCTGATAGATATGATAATTTCTGATTGGACAAAAAAAAGATCCGGCAAGCGGTTCAGCCTCCAAGACAAAACAAGAGCAGTACTTTTCCAGCCCCTTCTCCTCTGATGTGTAACCATAGATTGGAATTGGATGATCTGGGCATCTTTATGGAACCCATCATACTAACGGCTGGCTTCCAAATTACATTCTGATGGTTTCTGGTTTCCAGACTGTTTTGAAGTTTATGATCCTTTTCTTGTTAATATTCTTGTGACCCCAAAACAGGCTGTTTCCTCTCTCCTTTCTCTCCCCTGCATGTGTTCTTGCATAGAATATAATTCTCTTTATGACTCAACATGAGCATGGGCGTCCGCTAGGGATGGGGGTTTGGGAATGGGTATTTGACCCCCTCCCTGGATCAAGCTTTGTCAACGAGGGCGAAGGGGTTTGAAAGTTGGATAATGGTGCGGTACACTTGTTTTATGTAACCCCAACTTAATGTTCCCATATAAAACGACTGTATTATTATTCGCTGGTAACAGGATTGCCACCAAGATATATTCTGAATATATCCATTTGCCCCCACTCTGGAAAAGCAGCAGTGGATGCCCTTGAACATGAAAGAAAGGCTATACACTAAGATTAGTGAATTATCTGTACAATTATGCCATCACAAAATGACCTAAGTATTTAAATAATTTTGCAACATTATGTTGCTCTGCATTACATTTTTAAAAAAAAACTTTTTAAATATAAGGGAGACTACTCAGTAATTATTATTTAATAGTTACATCCTTGACAAATGTTACAGACAACAAATATAGCCAAACACATGGGGTATTATATGTTCAAGTTCAATCTAATGAATCCGGATTTTTCAAGCATTTGCAAAAGAAAAAAGAATTACGTGTAAGGGAGACTACTCTGTGATTAGCATTTAATAGCTATCTCCCTTGACAAATGTTACAGACAAAATATATAGCCAAACATATGAGGTATTATTTAAGTAGATGTTATGCATGCAAACTGATTAAGATTTTTAATCCTCCACAGTAAGCCCTCCACAACAGCCACAGCAGACAATGATCCATCAAGGCAGGCATAAAAGGTTAATTTTTTGCATCTGGGAACGCTCAAAAATTTTCCCATGTAAATTAATGGTAATTGCTTCTTCGCTTTACACAATTATTGAGTATACAAAGAATTTTTTTTTTAAATCCCCTCCCCTAAATAGTTTTTTTTTTGTGTGTGTGTGTGTGTGGGGGGGGGGTTCAATTTGCTAAATGCTAAATTGATCCATTAGTTTGTGTCTGGCAGCATTCACGCTAACAAAAGACGAGAGAAATAACTTATTCAATGATCATCCCCTTTTGGAATTTTTTAATTGATCACCCCCAACACGGCATGCAGCCATCACGTGATGGTTTCTATTGAGTGACTAACCAGGCCTGTTTTGGTTATTTTTAGAGCTACAATGCTCAGTTTTATTTATTTTAACACTGAATTATAATTTAGTGTTCAAGCTTCAAAATAAAAAACAGAACTGAGCATTGTAGCTCTAAAAATAACAAAGATATCAACTTTTTTAAAATGGTGCATTGGGCACTTATGCACAGCCACTCATATTTTATCGACTACTAAAATGCATGGAATGTGTGTCCTGAGATCCTAGGAAAATCGAAATTTTCCGGGCCTTTGCCTCTGGACCCCATTTAGGGGCTTACGCCCCCCCCCCCCCCCAAAAAAAAAACCCCAGCTGCATTTGGTTTGGTTATCCCATGGCTCCCCCAAACATTTTTTCCCTTGGTACAGATTATATACATGTAGTTAGTTTTCTTTAAAAAAGAAAAATCTCATAGAAACACAAATATATGAATTTTGTTCACGGTTTATAACTAGTCTTCCAATAAAACTCAATTCCCATAGCAATTATAACCCAGACTAGATTGTAATTCAGTCTAGCTAAACTAGAAGGTTCATTCACACAGACATTATTTTTTAGCAGTGAAAATTTCTCTATGCAAGACTTGTAAAATGGAAAATGGATTCCTTTTCTCTTCTCCTTAAAGAACCATTCCTGTTCTCGAAGAACTTGTTCTTTTTATCCTTTCTTCTCTCAGTTTTTACTGAACCCTGGACTGGGTCAGCAGACTCCTGCTGGTTTCACCGATGGAAAAACCAGGAGTTTATTCTTCAAACTAGGTCAGAACTATTCAACAATCCTTTCTAGTTGTCAACATGACATCCTACTCCAAGTGCCATTCAGTTGAAAAAGATGTGAATTGAAGTTGTTTTTTTTCCATCCATTTCAACTAATCTCCTTACTCAGATACCGTGTGAATATTGCTGACACCCAACTCTTAAAGGGCCCAAAGAATGGGTCAGCATTTATTTCACTTAGAAAGTATTAAGAAAATTCATGACTACTACTACTACTACTACAACTGATGCTGCTCCTGATGTCTTCGTAGTAGAACAGAAAACAATTCTGATAAAGGAGAGCATCTCTGATTTTTAATGGATAAAACTGATGGTTTGTTCATATTAAAAAAGAAATTTGTTTTTTAACCATTTTTTTTACCCTATTGTTTTAAAATTATTTTAAAAACAGAAAATATGAAGAGTTGCAGAAAAGTGACGGAAAAGAAATTTTATTTGAGTTATGCATTTTAAAAAGATTTTTTGTTTGCAATAAATACATTTATACTAATATATATCTATTATCCATATGTAAATAATCTGTCATGTTTGACACAAACTATGCTAGTTTCACTAATAATACACATTTTTTTAAAACTGCAACATTTTTTCCCTACAAGCAAAAATAAAACTAGCATAACCACATATCGAAAAGAAGGAAAATGATAGCAGATATTAACTAAGGAATGCAAAGTCTGACACAAGGCCACAACAGCAGAGCACCCATAAAGATTTAGAATTATTAGATATTAGCTATTTATGGATCACTTTGATATCATGGGTAGGGATTATTAAACAAATATGTAATTCGCTTTAATGATAACCTGTATGTACGTGCCCAAGGACTGAAGTACTCAGTTTAGTAGGGCGGTACTTTTTATCCCTGCCACACGTTAATGAAATATGTTAATGAACAATTCCCTGTCATTCCCTGTCACTTCTTAATACTACTAGTTCTCAACCATAAACAAACTCCCTGTCATTCCCTGCTACTTCTTAATACTACTAGTTCGCAACCATAAACACACTCCTGCCGTTCCCTGCCACTTTTTAATACTACTAGTTCTCAAACAAACTCTGCCATTCCCTGCCATATGTTAATGAAATATTTCGATGCAAAAGCTATCCCTGTTGTAATAAGAATAATTAAATATATTGCAAGAAAATTTTATTTTATTCAAACTACACAACTATGTAACATCAAAATAGTTCATTAACGTGTGGCAGGGAATGGCAGGGAGAACTGGTAGTATTAAGTGGCAGGAATAGTTTTCAGATTGAAATATTTCATTAAGAAGTGGCAGAGAGAGTTTTTGCATAAATATTTCATTATGAAGTAGCATATAGTTTTTGCCTCAAAATATTTCATTAACGTGTGGCAGGGATAAAAAGTACAGCTGGTTTAGTGACCATCATCTAGATTAAGAGGCAAATAATTTTAAAAAGGCTAATGTGCCTGAATTATAAATTCTTACAGACAAAATATTTATTTTCTTAGTAATAGAGATACACAATTCAAAGAAACTTGATTTGTGTCATCTGAGACTTCCATGAATATATAATCAAGTTGACCCTTTCAAGACTAACCTATTAAGGTCCTTCATGCCTGAATTAAAATGTCCCAGTAGACTTTGAAATAGATCTAAAGGACACATGTATCCTAGCAATCATAGAAACCTTTAGATATACATGTCTCAGGAGTCTTGAAAGGGTTAAAAGGCTTCATGATAAACATTCTTTACTAGGTTTGGTCTCTTTGATCAGTTGCCTGGGATACTTTTTCAAACATTTAAAGATTTAAAGACCCACATCAGGTTTGTCAGATAGTTTGAGAGGTTTCTGGCCCAAAACATACAAAAATACCCAAGTTTATAAAACACTGCAGTACACACCACAAATCAGAATTTATTGAAAATACTACTGCAACAAAGTCAACTTTTTTGTTCCGTACAAATGGCAGAAAATAAGGGTTCAGTTTAGAATTACGATTACATTAAAAAGTTGGGTTTTTTTTTCAAATTAACAAATTTCTTGAGGAAACAAAGGTCTTCATGATGAAAAGCACAACAAAATTTATCTGCCACAATTTTTTTTTTATTTCTTAAAATAAAATGTTTGAAAGAAATGAAAAAAATGCCAAAAAGAATTTAAATATGGCCGAACCAAAAAGTTCATGGGCAAATGCTTTTCATAACATGGCCAAAATGACAACCCTGACCCATATGGTGAATAGATCATTGATTTTGTTGTCCACTAGTGTTAAATAGACTTTGGTTATTTATATGGTCTTATATAATATGTAGTATGTTTGAAATTGAATTTCATAGTGTCTTCACCAAGTGGTTTTTCTTATTTGGTATTTATTTTCAAGAAAGTATTGAACTTTATACTCTTCGAAATAATTGTTTTCATCTGCATATTTTATATATTATAATTCTACAAATAACAGTGGAATTCCCATGCGTCTTACTCTTACTAGTATAATAATATACTTTAACTAGAAAGCACTCAGAGAATGCATACCTCTGCCAAAGCTATACACTAACTAAAAACAGGATGAAAATCAGTTCATATATGGCTACGATGAAGGGGAAGTAACTGTGTTTCGATTTTCCATATTTCAGACTATTGCTCGACATCTTAATATATGGAAAAATATCTCTCAATCAAAAAATAATTCTTGGATCCACATCAAAATTTAATATATATTTTTTCTTAACCTATGGTACACCCCTGCACAAATTTCATTGAAATTCATTGAGAACTTTTGGAGATATTGTGTGGACAAAGAGACAGACAGACATGAGTGAATACAGATATCTCTTCCAACTTTGTTGACAGGGATACAAAATCTCATTTTCATTATTTTTAATTTTATGACTACTATTACCATCATCTTAATTTAATAAATTAACAGTATATAAGAATAATTAAATACATTGCAAGGAAATTCTATTTTATTCAAACTACACAACTATGTAACATTAAAATATTTCATTAACACTTGGCAGGGAATGGCAGGAAGAACTAGTAGTATTAAGTGGCAGGGATAGTTTTTGCATCAAAATATTTCATTAAGATGTGGCAGGGATAGTTTTTGCATTGAAATATTTCATTAAGATGTGGCAGGGATAGTTTTTGCATTGAAATATTTCATTAAGATGTGGCTGGGATAGTTTTTGCATAAAAATATTTCATTAAGAAATAGCAGGGATAGTTTTTGCATTGAAATATTTAATTAAGAAATGACAGGCATAGTTTTTGCATTGAAAAATTTCATTAAGAAGTGGCAGAGATAAAAAAAAATATCGCTGGTTTAGTGACCACTTGATTAGGAGAAAAATAATTTTTAAAAAGCTGCATGATAAATATGCCTGAATTATAAATTCTTTCAGACAAAATATTTATTTTCTTAGAAATAGAGATACACAATTCAAATATTAATAAATTAAGACGAAGGTAAAAAGTAATCATAAAATAATGATTCATAATACTTCATCTAATAAAAATAAATAAAAAAATGTATCTAATTTTCAATGAAATAAAACTTAGAAAATTGAATTTTTCACTGAAAAAAAAAATAATATATCAATACCTTTTCTTGGCAAAGCAACAGTTAACAAATTTGTTCTATTCCCTTGTTAAGAGTTGGCAGGGAAAATAAACACATAGAAGGTGACAGTTTGTTGTAGGGGTCTTCACTGTATACAAGGTGAGCCCCCTTTCTTATTTTAACCAATTTTCCACTCGGGTTCACAGTCCATTATTAACACTTCAGGTAAATGTGTGAGAACATTTCCTTCTTCCCCTTTCTCTATTTGTAATCCACAATTTCAGATTCTATACCCTGATCCCACCCTTGTATAAATATCCACACAATAAAGGTAAGGAAACTATACTGACAAGAGAAAGATACATAGAAAAACGTTTTTAAATTTGTTGATTCTTGCCAATAATGACACAAAGCTTTGCTTGGTCATTACTCTAAAGGATATAAGTAACAGGGAGGAAAACACCTTTGTTGTTGTCCAGGGTAAACAGGTGTTCTGATTAACTGTAAGGAAAGTAAGTGTTTTGCTGTAATGAGCTGAAATCTCTCCATACTCTCAAGCACAGGATGACATAGAAACATGGCAGGTGTCAAGACTGCTATGCTCTTCATTGAAAGCTGGGGAATCTATGCAGGAAACCGTGTGTCATTTCAGAACAAAATGAAAAAATAAACAATTGGGGATGATCAATTAAAAAAATGGGTGATCAATAAATTACTTCTGTCACCTTTTGTTGGGAACTGATCACTAAAAATGTCTGAATTTTCAAAAAAATAATCACGAACACTGCCGACACAAACGAAGGGACCAATTTAGCATAAACTTAAATTGTAATTTGTATCCACAAACTAAAAACCTCATATTCAATTCTTAGTATGCGCAAAAATCTTTTTTTGTACAATTTTTTTTCTGTGACATAAGTATATGCACACTTGTACAAAAGTACACTTGAAATTGTTCAAAGATAATCTTTTGTACAGCCTATCTCTCATGGCTAATAAAACTGTATTGGCATCTTTTAATACAAGTATGATTGCATTCTACAAAGTAACATATTTAGTTAAGGCAGCCAGGATGTTTAAAATGGCCTAAACCGCCATAACATGTACATCAGAAGGCATACACCAATACACAAGGCGGAAATACATTCATAAAAATGTTAATTTTAAAATTTTAATTTTTTTTTTAAATTTTGAAGTATTAGAATTTTAATACTTTATAACGTCTAGAACACTGAAATTGAAAATATTTTTCAATAGTTTTCATAGTTTATTGTATTTAGTTAAGATTTTATTCTATACTTTGAACTACTTTGTTATTCCATTAATTAAAACATCAACGAATATTTATTTTTATGTGATGCAATGTCAAAATAAATTAATAACAATACCACCCACCACAAATGTGGTATTTGAAATACCAATACCTAGTTAACAGAAACAGTTAGCTAAGAGATTATTTTCAATAATTTTAATCATAATATTAACTACTTATGAATGACTTGGCTCCACGAACAGAATTTAGGAAGGGTTTTCCACGTCTTTTCAGGTCCTAGCTCGGCAGGGCCTGAACGCGAATGATCCTAAGTCTGCACAATGAAGTTTTATGGTGAAGTGCAACGTGCACACAGCCAACCCCACCCTTTAAACCTTGGGTTTTCACGCTATGGTCCACCGTAGTGGCACAGATAGCAGTACTGTCCCTAGGTCATAGATTTTACAGGAGTAATTAGCTACTTATAATTGACTCTCTTGTTTGTATTCCAGTCATAATTGACACCAACCTGTCGACAAGGTCCGCAAAAATATTGTCAATATTAGACCTGTCCGCAGTGCAGGAAAGGTTGGGGACCCCTGTTTTAGGACACCAACGACCTTAGAAATGTGTGACATGTGCTCAGCGGAAGTATTTAATTGGGAAATCAGGTGAAAATCTTCCATGTGAGCAAAAGGTATTAAAGTTAATCCAGTGTGAAAAAAGTAAGTTTTATACATAGGGACAGATTATGATTGGTTGATATGAATAACAATAAAAGTACAGGTCTGGTTAGTCACTCAATAGAAACTGTCACGTGAACAATGATTTTTGGCAGCATGCCATGTTGGGGGTGATCAATTAAAAAAATGGAAAAAAGGGTGATCAATGAATAAATTACTTCTCTCGCCTTTTGTTGGGCAGTGATCACTAAAAAAAGACTTATGCTCTTCATTGAAAGCTGGGGAATCTATGCAGGAAACTGTGTGTCATTTCAGAACAAAATGAAATAATAGACAATGTTGTATTGGGGGTGATCAATAAAACAAATTTGAAAAACGGGTGATCAGTGAATAAATTACTTGATCACTAAAAAAGGCTGAATTTTCAACAAAAAAACAAGCGTGAATGCTGCCAGACACAAACTAGCATAAACTTTAGCATAAACTTACATTTCATATTGAACCCCCATTAAAAATCTATATGGGGGAGTTGGGGGGTTTTAAAAAAAAAAAATAAGGAGTAAATGTTTAAATTTTCAGCCCTCTAGCTCTATTGGTGCGGCATGTACACGTCATACATAGCCAGCCAGACCAATTTAAAAACTGAAGAAACATATGTTAACAATTTCTAACAATAATGTAATATATACATACACTCACATTAAATATGTTAGGCTAAGCCAACCTTGGCACAAGTACCTAATGGGGGAACAAACTTTATAGTTTACAAGACCAGCAAGTAAATGATTATTTTATGGTAGGCAGCCCAATAGGTGGGTGTATGTGAGTATATATACACTTACACATACAATCTATATGTGTATATACACTAACAATTTTATATATGATGATAGGAAAAGACAATGTGGAAACTCAGAAATAATTTGCAAAAATTATTTATTACCTAACATGTTTCAGCTGAGAAATTCAGCCTTTTTCAAAGGAGTCTGGAGACAACGGTGCATCCTGCTTCGTATGAGGATCTGTATTTGAATTCTGAGTGGGTAGGCTTTATCGACAGGGTAGAATCTTCTATAGGCACACCACTGAACACACACCAGAAGATTATACTCTGTCGATAAAGTCTACCTGCTCAGAATTCAAATACAGATCCTCGGACAAAGCCGGAATCACCACTGTCCCCCAGACACCTTTGAAAAAGGCTGAATTTCTCAGTTGAAACATGTTAGGTAATAAATCAGTTTTGCAAATTATTTCTTAGTCTCCACATTGTCTTTTCCTATCATCATTATGTTGGATAAGACTTACCCTATTGTACACCATATATATATATATATATATGTAAATGAAAACATTTATATATACACTCACATAGATACAGATACACACACACTGACATACATACATACATTCTCATATAGAGATGCAAATACATGCACATTATCCCATGTAGACACAAATACATATATACACACATACAGATATATACACACTCACACACAATTATTCAGATAAACACGCCTACACATACCAAATTTTGTTCGGACAATTGAATCTTTTCTTCACATCCTTGGTGTTGCCAACACAAGATTTCGTCCCATCCATTGTTCATCCCTCGTCAGGTGTATAATCCGAGAAAAGAAGCAAACCTTTTTTCTTTCTTAAGCCTATTATGGCAGAAAAAAACTGCTCATTAATATACCAACCAGATCAATTCATTTCAATCGTCCAAAACGTTGTTTTGACAACATCAAGGATGCGAAAAACAGACTCAATTGTCCAAACAAAATTTGGAATATTAATGACTCTTATAGCTATAGAAAGTTATAGACAATACACCTACACAGAAATGTTCACATATACATATATGTTTGCTGTATGGATGTGAGGGAATCCGACAGAATGGCGGATATGGTTAGACAATGTGGAAAAGAAAGAATGAGAGAAGCATGTTACATCTCAAACATGTTAAACATGATAACATGTTTGAGATGTAACACGCTTCTCTCATTCTTTCTTTTCCACATTGTCTAACCATATCCACCATATACATATATAAGTTTTCAACCCTACAGATAAAACCTACCAACTCAGAATTCAAATACACAACCTCGGTTGAAGTAAGACATTGTTTCTCCGAACGCCTTTTGAAAATGGCTGGTTTCCAGCTGAAACATGTTACAGTAATAAATAATAATTTCTGCAAATTATTCGAGTCTCCGCATTGTCTTTTCCTAGCATTATTATGCCGGATAACCTTTATCCTATTGTACACCATATATAATGTATAGTTCAGCAGGAATATTTCTTTTTCATCAAATCTCACTAAATGTTGGAGGATGCTCCCCCAAGGAGCCAAGCCCCCTGGGTCCCCAAATCCCAATCTACGTTACTGTAAAGCAAGCATGGGCAACCTTTTTGATCTAGCAGGCCACATTTTTCATCTTTATTCAGACCACACTTTCACTTAAAAAATGTCAATCGTATTACAGAAAGTATACTTAATTTCTATTTTAGACAAACATTATTATATCATTGATTTGTGAAACCAAAACAATAGTAATTTTACAATATAAATTATAGAATTGACTTTCTGGGAAAAATTATAAGATTTTAAGTTAATTATAAAGACATTTAATTAGTTGGGAACCTATATTTGCTCAGCACCGGTGTGAACGACTGCTAAACGGCACCGAGCAAATATAGGTTCCCAAATAATTAAATGTCTTTATAATTATCATATTCTGTCGGATATAAAATTATCCATTATTTGATTTCATAAGATTTTAAATAAATGCCTAGTTGGTCGCGGGCCACAAAAAATGTTGCTGTGGGCCAAATCTGGCCGACGGGCCTATGGTTGCCCATATGTGCTGTAAAGGGAGATATTTAGCAACCAGTTGATATACTCTGTTGGACAGAGCATAGGTGAAAAATCTAAGCTGATTCTAGCACGATGATACGCAGAAGAGCATGTACAACCCAAGTAATCAGATCTGTTAAGAACGGCCGGCATATCAAGGCACAAATATCCCAGTTTTTCCTTTCTTTCTTTACCCTTCCCTAAAACGAGGAAAAAACACACAAACAAAAAAAAACAGAGCTAGGACAGTGGTTGGTCAACCTTGACAGGCTTTTCCAAATGAATGACTCAGGTGTTCCACATCACTGGTCTTTCACAACAGGCATAGAATCTAGAAGGATGTTCAGTTTGGAATGTTCAGCTCTCAGGGACACGGGCACCAGGGAATGCCTTTGTACAGCCAAGAAAACCAGCAGGAGAGCAAGCAGGTCGAATACCCCTGTCTTAAAAAAAAAAAAGAAAAAAAGAAAGAAAAAAAAAGAAAAAAA
>VCCN01006223.1:320833-332179 GCA_006491835.1 Architeuthis dux
AATGTCAAGGGGCATTACTGAAAATCCGTGTAAGGAGGCAGAAATGTTTCAAAGTCAGTTGCACATCAAGCACTGATGGAAGTATACAAGTAATCAGTAAATAATTGTTATAAGAAGCATAAAGATTCAAAACAGGCAGGGTTTTGTGGCACAGAGGGGCTGTCATAATATGTCAGCCAGTGTGAATGATGGTACGGGGCACCAAGACCTTCGGCGCCCTTTAAAACAGGGCTTCTCAAAGTAGGGGTCGGGACCCTTACAAGGGTTGCATGAGGATTATTGAGGAACGCAGAAACGTTTGAATATCTTTAACGAATAATTATGTAACTAGTGTTTTGTTTTTTTTATTATCTCTATACAAAAATATTCTTGTTCTGGTGCTTATTTTAAAATGCTCAATGCTATTCACTAATTTTCTTAAAATAAATTTTGTTATGTTTTAATAATTAATTTTTTGCTTTGACATTCATAAGCCTATGGTGGTGTTTAACCAGCATAGAGAAGCTCCAAAATCATACAAAGGCTCCAAAAAGTATAATTAAACAAGATATTCAACAGAAATTAACGCAATAATGATATTAAATGCATGTCTTTATCAGATTGCGTACCATAAACTCGTCAAGGTACGATGGAAACAATGCATTTGACGTACCAAACTGACAAATTCATTGTGCGCAATCCGTTTAAATATCATTATTGTGTTAATTTCTGATGAATATGTTGTTTTTGGAGCCTTTGTATGACTTTTGGAGCCTTTGTACTCTGGTTAAAGACCACTATAGGTCTATGTAAGTCAAAGCAAAGATTACCATTTTTTCTCATTAAATGCTGTAAAACTTAATATAGATTATAAATATGTTGCAATTTTTGATAATCTTTTTGCTAGGTTTAAATAACCACTACCGAAGATTTAGGCTATTCATGTGTTCACACATTTATATGTATCTATCTATCTATGTATGTATCTGGATTTCACCCAGCCCAAACCATTCATAATAGAAACTTGAAATTTTGCACACACACACACTTCCCTCAATGAGTAGGGAAAATGTTTTTTTGTTTTTTTGAAAATTCTCCGCCTAAATAGGTTTTTAGAGGGGGGTTCAATTTTATCTATCTATCTATCCATCTATCCGGACTTCGCCCAGCCCTAACCGTTCATAGTAGAAACTTGAAATTTTGTACACACACTCCCCTCAATGAGTAGGGAAAATGCTTCTTTTGCTTTTTGAAAATTACCCTCCAAAATAGGGTTTAATGGGGGGTTCAATTTTCAATATAAGCTTATGCTAAATTGGTCACTAGGTTGTGCCCGCTTGTTTTTTTTTTTAACATTCAGACATTTTTTTTGTGATTACAGCCCAACTTTTCAATTGATCACCTCCAACACAGAATATATGAGTGGTGGTGATTCATAATTTCCCTTGGAATGCTAGTTTGTTTCTATGTTTAGTTATCGCTCAGCAATGATGTAAGTGTACGAGTAATGTGTAAATAATTATTTTCAGAAACTTGAAGATTCAAAACAGTCCAGGATTTGTGGCACGGAGGGGCTGTCATAATATGTCAGCCAGTGTGAATGATTGTATGGGGCACCAAGACCTTTGGCGCCCTTTAAAGCAGGGCTTCTCAAAGTAGGGGTCAGGACCCTTCCTGGGGTCAAATAAAGATTATTGGGGTCGCAGAAATGTTTGAAAATCTTTTTTAAAGAATAATTATGTAACTAGTGTTTTTTTATTATCTCTATCCAAAAATGTTCTCGTTCAGCTGCTTATTGTAAAATGCTCAATGCTTGTCTGACGTATATATGTGAGACAAGTGTGGAGTTTAACTCGATGTGGCTTCCGCTTCTCAACAGGGACAAGGTATGGAAATCCAGGCCTAACAAGGAAAAGAAAGGACCCGAAACCTACGTTATAAGCATTACTACAATTGAAGAAACATTTCTGTTAACCACCTGAGGAAGGCCATAGAATGGATTGGCTGAAACGTTAGGTTAACAACACAAACACCAAGAAAGAGTTCAATCGTTTGAAAAATTCTTTGAAAGAAAATTTTGTTTTTGTTATGTTTTAGTAATTTATTATTAATCACTGCTACCCACAACACTGGTTTATTGCTGGGTTTATGTTATTCATGTGTTCTGACATTTATATGTATCTATGTATGTATCTGGACTTTGCCCAGTTCTAACTGTTCATAATAGTAACTTGAAATTTTGCACACACACACACACACTCAATGAGTAGAGAAAATGTTATTTTTTTGCTTTTTGAAAATTATATAGGTTTTTAGAGGGGGTTTCAATATGCAATGACAATTTATGCTAAATTGGTCACTAGTTGTTTTTTGAAAATTTCAGACCTTTTTAATTGATCACACTCACACAGCATATATGGGTAGCAGTGATTCATAATTTCCCTTGGAATGCTAGTATACTAATAAAATACCTCATGCTGTTTAATTGTTTGTAATCTCAATCTTTTTCGCAAAAAAAAAACAAAAACAACTAATTTTTTTCTCATAATAAACACTGTAAAACTTAATATAGATTGTAAATACGTTGCAAATTTTGATAATTTTTCTGGTAGTTATTTGTTTCTGTGTTCAGTTACTGCGAGATTGCGGCTAAGCACTGATGGAAGTATACAAGTAATCAGTAAATAATTGTTATAAGAAGCATAAAGATTCAAAACAGGCCGGGTTTTGTGGCAGAGAGGGGCTGTCACGATATGTCAGCCAGTGTGAATGATGGTACAGGGCATCCACCCTCCCACCCCTCGGGTGTCTGCCGAGGACGCTATGGGTCACAGCACATACCCCAATTTTGACTTGCAAAACTTTTAAAGGAAAAAAAAAGAAAAGAGTCACCTTCAGATGCAGTGAAAATCTTTTTAGACTAATTTCAAGGGAAAAAATAGCGTCTCCAATGCTGCGAAATGCGGTACAGTTTTGCTTCTTTTTTTTTTCCTTCCTGGTTCACAACACTCCTCTCCCAATTGGGATCAGGAAACAATTTTATAATAGAACATAAAGAGTACTCACAGGCATAATTCAGAGGTAGAGCTGTGGACCAGGGTTGCCAGATTTGGCCAGAAGGGGAGATAATCCAAGCTTTATCTCAGAGACTTACCCAACAGAGGCATTGGAATAGTGTCGAATTTGGAAATTGAGAGAATCTGGAGGCAGAGGTTCAATACCAGCTTCTTGAGGTGGGCCCTGCCCCAAGAGGCTGGTATTGAACCTTCTGCCTACAGACTTGCTCGGTTTCCAAATTCGACATTATTCCAATGCCTCTGTTGGGTAAGTGCCTGAGATAAAGCTTGGATTATCTCCTCTTCTACCTAAATCTGGCAACCCTGCTGGGGTCTAAAGTCTTTAAGAATCTGATTATTGTACAATACACTAATCAGAAAAAATATACAATCGGCCATCTAATTTTGCGGGTTTCTATTTCACAGATTAGATTATTCACAAATTTGTTATCAATAATTAAATGGGAATTCTTTTTTAATTTTTTCTGCTGCGAAAGACCGCGGTCAACTCTCAGAGGCTAGTAAATCTAAAGACAGATAAAAATGTTCAGCAAATGACAAAAACTTATAATATGAGCATTATTATTCTATTTTTATTGTTCATTACTGTACATACTGTGGTGTATATACACTGTAAAAACTAAAGCAGAATATACACCTGATATTTACTAAGTTTAGCTTAAGAAGTAAAAGTAAAGCGCCCATCTCTTGAGAGACAACTCGCAATGGAGTATACACTCAGTGACAAAGCCGTCAGCTTAGTGATCCTTGCAAGTTTCAAGTCTGGTCGAGACTAGGACTTTATTCCTACAAGCTTTTATAACCACCCCCTTGGCAGGATACAAGTCCACCAAAGGGATACCTCCACCCTAATCACACAGCTTATAGTGTACTCAATTAGCTGCTGAGTGCACAGGGAAAATTTGATGACTCTTAATGAAGAGTTTTTCACATTCTTTGCTCATACTGGGATTCGAACCCAGGACTTTCTGCGTGTAAGGCAGACATGCTAACCCTTACACCATCCAAGCAGACTAAGTTTAGCTTAGTTTGACTCAAAGCCATAGTAGTGGGGCACCCAGTGAGGATCCTACTCATTACAGTAGTAATGGTCTACATCACAAGCCTATTGTAAAATTAGGTATTTCATGAAATTATTGAAATGTTTCGCAAAATCACTAGTTTCACAATCTTATTGTAACAGGGATGCAATCATGCATCAGGTCTTCTTTATATAATCATATCTTTCATTCTTTTAATCATACAAATTTAGGGGTTGCTTGATAAAGGGTATCTGGCTACTGCTTAAATATGCAGGGTGAGCAGAAAAAAACCTACCTACCCCAAATATTGTAGGAAAGGGGATTAAAATTATACCTTTCATTACTTGATCTAACCAGGTGACTTGATTTTATGAATAATTATATATTCAGTAGCAATGAACAGACAAGTCAATGGTTTGGATGCAATCTGAAATAGGAGGCTCCTATTTACCCGAACCCCCACGAGAACAGGTTTAAGGTCAGTTTAACGTGGGGAACCTCACACGCAAACTTGTGGGGCAGGTACTTCCTCTAAAATTCTCTTTAGTTTTTGCAACTATTGATGCAAGGAGAGGAGCACTTGACATGGTCACAGGGCCAACCCTGATCCCACTGGTTTAGACTATATAGAGCAATAACAAGGACATCACATCAGCGTCCGTCTGGTCAGAAATGATCTTCCAAATATAAATCTGGATGACCCTAAACAGGAGGCTGATTACCCATCTAAATATATATAAAGTTCACTTTTATTAAATTTGACGATTGATTTATATATAAAGTTGTTGTGTATTTCTTGTCTGTGTGTCTGTACTCTTATAACTTGAGAACTACACACCCCAGAGCAAAACTAAAGGCATATTCGGAATCAACACATCTCAATTTACCTACAGCATACATTTTTAGGTTGAATTTTGCAAAAATACAAATTTGTTGAATTTTTGCATTTTTATTTCTTTGCTGATCAAAATAGTGACTCATTTTTGGGGATCTGCTTACATTTGTAGTTCACAAATATATATCTTGGATGCAAAAAATAAAATGCATTTCCCAGATTTTAACAAAACATATTTTGGAAGCAAAAAATAAAATGCATTCCCCGGATTTTAACCAAATATATATTTTGGAAACAAAAAATAAAATGCATTTACCAATATATTTTTTGAAATGAAAAATGAAATGAGTTTTCTGAATTTTGAAAACTGTAGCATTGATTACGAATGCTAACAACGACAAAGAGATGTGAAATGTGTCCAAATTAAATGTGATGTATATTAAGGACCACAATTTACCCATTTCTTATTCATATTTTCCCCCGGGGCAATGCTGTGTACTCCAGCTAGTATTTTTTAATAAAACCGTTATTATGAAATAAGCTGAGATTATATTTAAAAGATGTTGAAGCTCCCAGCTAGCAAATACCATACATTTTTTTTTTCAAAACCTGACCCACAAAATCATCTCCTTCCTTGTCAATGCACTTAATGCTTCTCCCTAATTACATAGATCAGGGGTCAGCGAACTTTTCTGGAGGCAGGCCGGATTAGAAATGTTTTTATGTCTTGCAGGCCAAAGCAAAAGAAAATGACACAAGGATCCTACAAGGCTATGGATATTTTTCATTATTGGAGTATATACACAGTATCGACTATAAATAAGTACACCCCTACCACTATTTTATAGAAAGTTAATTGTCTTCTAAACCAAACATAGCAAGATTTTATTATTTCTAGTGGAACATTTCACAATCAAAATGGATATTATCAGGTATTATTTATGACTAAATTCTACAGCATTGAAACTTTAAATTAAAGTAGCTTTTATTTACCGCGTAAGTAAACTAGGCTTATACCTGGGTTAACCATATGGTAACCATTTAGGTAACCTTATGGTAACCATTTAGGTAAGATTGGAATAAGGAGAGAATGTCTAAAACCATATTTTATTAAGGAATACAGTATCGCCCATAAATAAGTACATCCCAACTACTATGTTATAGAAAGTTAATTTTCTTCTAAAACAAATATAGCAAGATTTTAATATTTCTAGTGGAATATTACACAATAAAAACAGATATTATCAGGTATTATTTATGACCAAACTCTCCAGCATTGAAACTCTGTATGCAACATCACATATTCAAGTCGACGGGCCAGATTTGACCTGCTGGCAGTGGTTTGCCGACCCTTGACATAGATCAGGGGTCGGCAACCTTTTTGCCTCTGCGGGCCAAATGATTGGACGATGTGCCAGATAAGTGCCATGAAAAGTATGAAAAGTTTGAAATATGTGAATTATCCATTTGAATGCATCTAATTATATTTTGCCTCAAATCATTGAATAACGCATGCTAGAATATCATTTGTGCTTAACCAAAGATGACAATAATCAAAGCACTCAATGAAGTCACAATTTATTTCAATCGAGGCATCTTATGAATTGATTAAAAAGACAAAGAATCTTTAGACATGAAAAGTAAGCATAGTATCCCAATATTTGGTCGCAGGCCAGTCAAAACACCTTCACGGGCCAGATTTGGGCCACAGGTTGCCTACTCCTGACATAGATGATTGTTTTGGTAAGGGCTAACAAGGAATTATTCTGTGCAAGAATAGATCTTTGCAACGTTACCAAAACATTGAGGCTCTTAATCGTATGTTGTTAAATGGGTCTCAAGTTCCTCATGACAAAAGTGTATGTATGTACCTTAATTATCAAAAATCAAGGATGAAAGTAACTTAGATAAATATTCTTGTAGGTAATCAATATACAGCAATATCTTGAATAATGCAGTTTTGATGTAGTACAGTTAAGGTATTGCTGTACAAATTAATGTAACTAAGTATAAGCTGAAAAAGCAAATACATTAAATTATAATAAAGTTTTGAATAGTACAGAAAACTTTGGAACAGATTAACCATACTAATCAAGGTACACCTGTACATAGATAGATAGATCAATGTCTACAGCCTAAAGATTCATTCATTTCTCGCAGCCAAGTCAGTTTGGCTTATTGAGCGCAGTGTAGAGATCGGTCTCCTCCTTAGGAGTGAGTTATCTGTACTGCAAAAGAGCTTCTGAAGATGCCGAATGAAACTCTGCGAAATGCATCAAGGCTTATCTTCATGATAATAAATATATTTGAGACCTAACACACTTTTCTCAATCTTTCATTTCCGCATTGTCAAATTACCTCTAGCGTTTAATTTAATGTTACATTTTTAATGAGATGGTAGAGCCTGGCTCTTTCCAACGAGTAACTCAATTCTAGGCACCGTTCCAGAGAGACATACCCGCATATCATTTTCAATTGAGTCTTGCACAATATTTGGTTTATATGTAAAAAGAAAAAGCACACCAAGAACAAGGAAGACAAATGAGCATGGATATATGTGTGCAACCTAGAGATCTTTGAATTTACTTATTTGTAATTTCATTAACATTACATTTTTAATGAGATGGATGAGCTTGGCTCTTTCCAACAGTAACTCAATTCTAAGCACCGTTCCAGAGAGACACACCCACATATCACCCCAAATTGACAGTTTTGCACTAAACTTGTTTTATACTAAAGAAATTAAAAAGTGCAGATCTATGTGCAAACCGGAGATGTTTGATTTTACAGAATGATCTTTTTGATTTACGCAGAGTTGCCAACTGTATATCAGGTTTACATGAGATGCGAGTTGCATTCAGTTGGTTGCGATTGCTTTAAAATCCTAGTGGTTTTACAGACCTTGCGTACCCCGCCCCATAGTAATATCTCTTGCGTACCCATAGGTGTACGTATATACCCCAGTTTGAGAACCCCTGAACTAGCTAATGGCCCAACAGAGCATATAATCTTTTTTTCTTCATAGTTCAAGAACCAGATGAAGATATGGTGAGTGAAGTTCCAGGTGAGAGCCACTGATCAAAGAGCTTATTATCATTGAAGTTGTCGCACAGGAAGTAAAGAAAGTCTCCCCCAGTATTGACAAGGTGAACAGAACAAAAGGTACAATGCGCGGCTTTCTTCTTCTCTTCACAGGATGGTTCAGTGATTGAGACATAAAAACGAGATAAGTATTTTTAGCACTTATAGCAGGAAGAAAGGTGACATTCTTTTTCTCGTTCCTATCTCCAGCAATGATCATAAGTTTGGAGAGCTGAATTTAAACCTATCTTACTGATTATCAGAGCTTATTATTACTAGAATAGTATTTTGGTCACTCACGCGAAACAGAAGGTAACAATAGCATAAAAACATTTTGTTAATCAACAAAAACTTCACGATCATAAGATAAGATTTTTCTTCTTGTATGTAGGTATCTAAGGCAGTCTGTTGAAAATGTGATCGACGCAGACTGTTGATCTGCACCTACTATAACAACAATGACATCCTCTATTCCTTGGAGGAAAAAATTGATTGATTTGTTTAACGGCACATCGACCCTTTACTGAGACAAATGCCAACAAGTTATCCCCTGAGATGTTAAAGAGAGGCTAACACCTTGCCAAAGGTGACCTGGAACTGTGCAAGGCACAGCTTTCAGCTCCTTAAAGTTTATACATGCATACATTTTTTTCTTTTTAATATCAGAAACATTAGATTACTAACTGAGTTCGGTATTTCTGAGATGAGGTGTTAGTATTATTGATGCAGGAGCACCACAACTGAAAAATAACCACGAAATAATTTCTAGGACATGGATAGTGGAATGAGGACAGTATACCCCCGTGGATCAAATAAAGGGTTCAGTTCAATAGTTCCGGTAAGTGACCGACAAAACTTGACACCTGAAGAAGGCCGGAGGGTACATCGGCCGAAACGTTGTGGAAATGACAACCAAGATGAGGATCTCAGTCCGAACAATAGTATCAATAACATTAGATTACTAATATCAATATTTCAAGAATTACAAACTTTAGATATTGTTCTTTATCTTAGAAGTTTTCATTGGCCTTTAGGGGGTTAATAGTCAATGTAGTAACTTTTTTTTTGTGTTGTGCAGGGTGGAGTAATGGTTACAGGCACAGAAAACGGAATCAAGGATTGAATCCACTTCTCCCCACAGCCATGGATAAATAGCAGAGCAGTTGGAGCCCTTTAGCCTTGTAAGGTAGTCTGGCTAAGAGAAGATTATTCCGACAGAAAAAACAAACCAGGAGTGGAGCCCCTAAGGCAGACTGGTGGTAAACTACCTCCTTTCTGGCCACTCCTGCAGCCGAAAGGCCTCCCTGTTGTGACGTCTCATCATGCCACTGGAAAACAACCTTGGAGGCTGAGAGAATGGGATCATCCCTGTGCAATGACCTTCCCACTTTAACTCTTAAATTCATATAAAACATTTCAAAGTTATTATAATGCGGAATAACTTCCCTTTGACTTTCAGGTAATTTTTAAAAAATGTCTATTCTATTCACAGAAGAGTTCCAATGTAATTTAGAGTGGTTTCAAGCAATTCATGAAATTAAGAGTAAAAAATGTCCATGCACAGGTTGATGGGAAAATCTCTGCACACCCACATACATGGTAAATACAGTAGCCTACCTAGGGCAATAGCTTCTTAGTCCCCTCTAATGTATGCCCCTTCAACTTTTCAAAACAGTCTTCAATGTCATCTTTTGGAATCGTCATCAGATGCTTTGTCACATTCTCCTTAATCTCGTCCATGGTCGGAAATCACTTTGGGAAAATCCATCTGGCTTAGACTATTAGTTTGCAAACTAGACTTGCAAGCCATTGTAAGTAATTTAAACTTTCTCTAGCATGCAAGGATATTGTGTGTGTATGTGTTTCGATGTAGAGGGCCAGCCCAAGGTACCGGGCAACACGGGCAGTTGCCCAGGGCGCCTGTCATGTGTCTGAGACAGTAGGACTTTCCAAATAGAAAAAGAAAAACGTAAACAAACAATCGGATCACCCATAACTCACTATGCAAATGTATTCATACCTCCCCCAACCTTCATACAAAATTTCATTGAAATATCTTTAAAAATAAAAGAATTATCCAATTTTAAATTACCTATAAAATGTAAACAAACAATCGAATTGGCCATAACTCACCATTTTTTAATTCCGGGCTTTCCCCAACATTCTAACTAAATTTCAGGAAAAAAAAATCGTCAAGAATTGAAAACATGGTTTTGGTTTATAAAACGTAAACAAACAATCGGATCGCCCATAACCATCCCCCCAACCTTCATACAAAATTTCATTGAAATATCTTTAAAAATAAAGGAGTTATTCAATTTTAAATTAAAGAAGTTATCCACTTTTAAAACAGGGACAATTACATTTGTTAATCAGTAGCGAATCAAAGTCTCCATCCAGCGTTTTCAAACGTCAGAGAAAATAAAAAATATCTAAATTGGCAACACTAAAAGAAGTAACTGAAATAATTTGAAGCCGTAGTTTCGTACGACGGATGGAAAATTATTTTACATGACAATTCTGGCAGGCTGCTCCACACACCATAAAGTCCTTCCATGCATGCACCTTTGGAATGGGCACTGCCCTAGTAAATTTAATGCAACATTTGCACTTAAATACTGCATGCTTTTCTTTCTAAACTTCATTATATATACACACACATATATATCCACAGATGTCAAAACGAACTCAATATCTACAGTAATAATAACAAATTTCCGCATCAAATAATCAAATTAACATTAACTGTAATGTATACATATTCAATACCAACGGGACTCATAAATAAATGTCCACTTTCACTAAAGTTAAAACACATTTAATATCAACAGATATTTAGCAGTCAGTATGATAAAGTATGTCCTCATTTTCAGACGACCTTACTTTGAGATAATAATCTACTACACTTATAACGTAATATCAATAATATAAATTCCATACTAATTATAACCTATTTGGTATATCAACTAAACCAAATAAAATATTAACAGCATTTAAAACACATTTTAATACCAACGAAACTCAAAAATAAATATCAACATTCACATTAGTTAAAAAACATTTAACAGAAACTCAGCAGTCAATATGATATTACATCCCTCACTTTAGACCCACTAAATTTTCGGCCAACATTCTTTTGACCCCCCCACACACACACACCTCCACACACACCTCCACACAATCAATATTCTCCTACATAGAAATCTTTTTCGATCAACCATCCAAAGTTGACCTCCCGGACCACAGTGGCCAGTTCCCTCCTGGGACGTGACCAATAAAGCTCAACAGTTTCCACCAGCAGCTGGTCTGAGTCACACCCAGTCTTACTACCCACCCACACTTCCAAAACTAC
>VCCN01006223.1:474008-491248 GCA_006491835.1 Architeuthis dux
CCATTGGGTACCGAGATGCTAGAAAATTCGAAATTATCCAGGGCTTTGTCCATGGACCCCATTGGGGAGCTTACACCCCCCAATCCCACAGCTGCATTTGGTTTGGTTACCTCTTCACATAGGAATCTTTTTGTATAATAATAATATAAACAATTTCTAAAAATTTACTGTTTTGCAGTAATTTGTTTTATGCATTAAGGAAATAAATATTATTATGTATGTTTTTATTATTAAGTCCAAATATAAATTTGACTTGAAAAGTAAATGGTGCCCACCACACTACTGGTAGTTGTGGTTGTGCTCTTCGACACAAAAAGGTTGGGGACCTCTGCTTTAGAGTATCATTACATACGCTGATAACGTTGGCATATCAAAAACATGAACTCCTTTTTATTTATCATTTTCTTTTGTATCTGCATGGTAGATAAACCCAACATTGTCTCAATCTTTAACCATGGATATAAGATTTCAAAACTGAGAGGAAAAGAAATGTATATTTTCTGAAATCTTATAAGCTACTCTACCATCCCAAGTAAGTAGTGTCTCTCTGCTGGCCATGGCTTCACCCATCTCTGCTTGGGCTCCACATATCACCTTACCACGTACTTGGCCCATTTGCAATATGCGAAATAGACTTAGAGGCGACAAGAACCAGAATTCTTACCACTCACTCCACCCTGCTCTATTTTACCGATAGCTGGGGGGGATGGATTCATGCCTTTCCCAATTCTCACGCTTGGTCTTCCTGCACCTCCTAAACCATCCCCAAATTATGCAAATTAGCTCCCCCCTTAGCTTATTAAATATTCAAAATTGCTGCCGCCATAATTTGCAAGTTTAGAACAATTTACACTTCTCAAGTTTTGGTTTATACAAATTAATTTCCGTGGGAATTCAAGGGTGCATTTAGTTACAAGAGATCATATGACAGAAATTTAAAAAATAAAAAAGGAGGGGGGTCACAGAAATACGAAACCAGTGAGAAAATAGTTTGTTTTAATGTGCACTGCAGCATGTATCTATGGCGGCTAAGAGGTTAATGCTTATTGAAAAAGTTTTTATCACAATCAATAGGTATGAACAAAACGGACAAACATTTCAGCGTGAAATCAACACATGAGAAATCTTTAAAAATCTGTCAAAAATCAGCATATTATTTGATTTTAATAAAATTTCCGATACTTATTTAATAAAGGGCAATTTTTAAAAAAAATAATTTTCCATTCCAAATTTCGGAGACGAACAATTTTTTTTCATATGATTCCTACCCCACCTTTTATTAGTTTGATGATTTATCTATTTTATATAATGATGCTTTCATTGATTTTTACACTTTTACAGATATATCCCAGGAGATACTAATTATTTTTAGAATAATATCCAGGACCTGCTGGAACAGAACTCTTACTTTGGGATTAAAAAAACAGAAACATTAAGTAAAATAATTTTCATTTCGGAAACTTTTTAGTTTTATTCGATTAACTATCATTCATGCTTTTGATCTGTGAAAAAAATATTTTTTTCACTCAATATTATTTTCAAAAAATATTTTTTATCATTTTTATCGATTTATTCCGATATGTTATAAATTTTTTAAATGCATATTTTTTATTCTGTCTATGTCTTGGTTTGACTGAAACTTATATAAAAATATTATAACAAGGATGAATAATTAAATATAGTGAAATGATGAAAAAATATTTACCACCTGTATTTTTAATATATGTTATTCTGTTTTTTGTTTATGTAAATTGACTGCTATTTCAAATTATGGGAGCTGCAGGTGATAACATGCCTTTTTTTTGCACGGCGCAGCTGTCGTGCATTTTTAATCTTGTTTATTCCACTCAAATATATGTGTACTGCATTGTCTACTGTACATTTTTATAAATCAGGTGTCGCTTACACGCATGATATTTTTTTCATACCTAACAATCAAGAAAGAACTTTGTAAGCAGAGGTAATGTTACTTATTATGTTAAGTAATTTCAGCACAACTGTTGCTGTTATCAACAATCCATATACAGAGAGATGCAAGAAGTAAATATACACCCTTAGTTTTATGTTGAGAAAAACCCTCGTTTAAAAGCTTCAGAAAAATTTCAAAATTAGCCCAAGAACAGCAAAAAACTATCTTCAACTTGGTTATTATGTATGAGCAGCCAGGAGCAGTGGCGTAGCAAGGGTTCTCAGCGCCGGGGTCACAGACAGCAGAAGGGAGCAGTTGTGTTATATCTTTGGGGGAGAGGGTATAATTATTAATTAACAAGTCTGGCTGTACCAGAGTCAAACTCTGCTCCTACTTCCTTGTGTAATTCTACTATAAATTTTGGAGGTATGTAAGACCTATCAGTTTAGCACAGGTGGTAACACACCAGGCTAGCAATCATAAGTTCAAATCACAGTAGGGGAATGGGGATTTTACATATCAGTTTACTACTCTATTTTTGGTGAGGATTGTTCTTATGTTACATAGGAAAGTTAAGTCAACTCTGACTTTGTCCGGGAGTTTCACAAAACTGACTTTGTCCCAGGGTTTGACAAAAGGCATTATAGACAAGAGGGGATTTTGCGCCCCTTCATATGTGCACCCAGGGAATACTGCCCCCTCTTGCTACCCCACTGGCCAGGAGGGAGCCACTTTTAACCACAACTAATATCAAGAAGAGAAATGAGTGGGTAATCAAGATGAGCGATAAGCCCATAGCTTTTTGGCACAGCATAATTCTTTCTGATGAATCAAGATTCGCTCAATTTTCAGATCCTGCATCAAACGACTTCTTTGGACAAGTCAGTCCCCTGACATGAATCCTATTGAACACGTGTGGGCAATATTAGATAAGAACTAAGAGATTTAAAAAGCCAGCAACATGATCAGATTTGCTGAATCTCTTACAACCAGAACTTATTAATCTTATGCCAAGCTGATTTGTTACTCTAAAAAATGGCTAGGAAAGTTGAAACTTCATTTTGTACTGTAAATGCTCGATTAAAGCAAAACTGTTTGTGTCTATTTACTTCTTGCACAGGGTTGCCAGATTAGTTATCTCAAAATCGGACACGAGTGTTCCAAAAAAAAAAAAAAATCGAACAAACTCAGTCAACCTGCTCCAAATCACTCAAAAATTGATGGCTAGAAATAGCTAATAGTGGCTAAAAGTAGCTAGGTTATTATCACAATAATGAAAGTAAATAGCTAAAAGTGGCTAGAACTGATACCCGATATCTAAAAACAATTTCTCATATCTAAATGCAGCAAAAAGTATCTAAATTTAGATATAAAATATCAAAGTTAGCAACGCTGAGTGGGGCCTTAAATGGACAATTTTGGATGTCCAATACTTAAAATTTTTAATTGGACATACAGGGCGAAAGAAGTACATGATGTCCAAAGTCAGACATATCTGGCAATCCTGCATTCTTTTCTCATCCCGGGTTTCGAACCCTGGACCTCTACATCTCACATAGGAGGACAGTTGGTAAGAGATCCGCCTAGCAATCACTTGGTCAAGATCTCAAATCACAGTAATGAAATGTTAATTTTATTTAACGTGACTGGATAGACAAACAGTGAAGAGTTTACTCCCCTAAATTTGGTGAGGATTGTTCTTGTTAAGGGGAAGAATAAAGTAAACTCCAACTCCGACTGGTAAAAGATAAGGTAAAGCATCCCGTTTATTAAGAGACAACTCCCAATGGAGTATAGAGCCCAGTAACAAAGACACAGTTTCTGTTGCATTCGCCAGCTTAGTGATCCTTGCAAGTTTCAAGTCTGGTCAAGACCAGGACTTTACTCCTACAAGTTTTTATGACCACCACCTTGAAAGGATGCAAAGTCCACCAAAGGGATACCTCCACCCTAACTACACAGCTTAGAGTCTACTCAATTAGCTGCTGAGTGCACAGGGAAATTTTGTCTGTGTACGAGGCATAAGTCCTAACCATTACACGATCCGAGCGGACGGAAAGGATAGGGGCCCTACCAAACATCATCCCACAGTCAGACACAGTAGATGACTACTGTGTTATCCTACTTCGAAAGATATCAAACTTGAAAAAGAAGAATGCTATCATCATCTTTACTAAACACTTTCCCTACATCTCAGAAGCATCAGAAGCAGGGTTGCCAGATATGTCCAAATTCTGGCTGACATCCAAAATTGTCCGATTTGCCCCACTCAGCATTGCCAACTTTGATATTTTATATCTAAATTTAGATATTTTTGTTGTTTTTAGATATCAGATATCAGTTCTAGCCACTTTTAGCTATTTATTTTCATTATTGTTATAATAATCTAGCTACTTATAGCCACTATTAGCTATTTATTTTAATTATTGTGGTAATGATCTAGCAGCCTTTAGCCACTTTTAGCTATTTATTTTCATTATTGATATTAATCTAGCAACTTATAGCCACTATTAGCTATTTTTAGCCATCAATTTTTTTCTTTCCGAATTTGACAGATTTGGAGCAGGGATGTCCGATTTTTGGAAAACTCGTGTCAGATTTTGAGAAAACTAATCTGGCAACCCTAATCAGAAGTTAAAAGCTTCTTTTCCCTTATAAGAACTTCAATACTTATCTAACTACGATTAAAGAAATCTCTGCTTGCGCACGTGTATGCATTGCGATTATTCAACAACTGGCCATTGTATGAAGTTGACATTTGCCCTGTTTCGTTACTTGATGAAATATAGTAGTAAAAATACAAGGGAAGGGAAGAGAATTCTTCCACCACAAGAAGAAGAAGAAGAAGAAGAAGAAGAAGAAGAAGAGCCTTAAGCATTTATCACTGCTTGTTGCTGCTCTGATGAAATACCTACCATTTCAAGTTATTTCATCACCATCTTTATTATTAGTCAGTGTCGAGTTTGAACTTTTTGTGATCAGCGGTTCTAGAGAAATCTAATAAAAACATTTAGAATTATCTAAATTTAGTTATAAAATATCTAAATTAGCAACACTGAAGAGAGGTAACCAAAATACTTTGAAGCTGTAGTTTCGTACGATGGACGGAAAATAATTTACATGACATTATGGCAGGATGCTCCACATACCATAAAGTCTGGCCCTTTCCAAACATGGACTGCCCTATTTTAAGTAAACAGTAATACTCAGATAATAATGGAAATAAATATTAGAAAAATAAATTTTATTATTTCTAAACCAAATATTGATGACCTCCAAATACAAAATTAGTTTCATCAAATTGAAATATTATTCAAATCCTTGGATTACAATGTACGTTTGTCTGGAAGGTATCCAGACATTTTGAATATCTCAAGAACTGGTTGCGTAGCCTTAATGTAACTTGGCAACAATCAGAGGGAACCTTACTGTGCATGTATGAAAACACTCTCCCATGGGGTTACTCAGTTGGCAGTGAGGCACCATTGAGTGGGCTTGTGTACTGTGTGACTGAGTGAATCATTCTTCAGATCTCATGTAGAGGTCTGTCTACTGTCCAGATTCGGCTCCCTGTCACTTTTCCCAAAGAGATTTCAGACCATGGATGAGATTAAGGAGAAAGAGATTAAGATCTGTCTGGAAAGTATCCAACCATTTTGAATATCTCGAGAACTGGTTGGGCAGCCTTAATGTAACTTGTGTATGAAAACACTCTTCCATGGAATTACTCAGTTGGCAAGGAGATGCCATTGAGCGAGCTTGTTTACTGTGTGACTGTTGCATTCACAATGACCGAGTGAATCATTCTTCAGATCTCATGCAGGTCTGTCAGCCCATCTACTGTCCAGATTCGGCTCCCTACGACTTGTGCCAAAGAGATTTCAGACCGTGGACGAGATTAAGGAGAATGCGACAAGGCAGCTGATGGGGATTCTGAAAGAGGATTTTGCAGACTGCTTTGAAAAGTGGAAGGGATGCTGGAATAGGTTTCTGGGGTTCAAAGGTGAGTACTTTGAAGTGGACTAAGGCGCCATTGCCCTAGGTAGCCTATGGCTGGGTACTTTCTGGATAGACCTCGTCTTATCATAGTTTTGTGGGTTAATGACATCAATTGATGCTTATATAAGTTAAGCAAGATTATTTTTAAAGTAAATTCTCAGTTTTTATTTACAGCACCATTTTTTTTTAAAATTGTTATTCAGATACCCAAGATATCACTGTAGTGTTAATCTGGTATGTATAAAAATACTGACATAACATACCTTGCCCAAAGATGACCCAGAAATGTGTAAAGCAAGTGAATTCAACTTATTTGAAGGAAGTGGTTTTAGTTTAGCTACATCAGGATTATTTTAAACTGCCAAAACTGTCAACAACAACATTGGTTTCTTCAGTTTTCAAGTTAGTCTATCTGTCTGGCTGGCTATGTATCGATCACGCACACAGACCGCACCAATGGAGCCAGAGGGCTGAAAATTTAAGCATTTACTCCTTTAGTCCAGGGGCCAGCGGGGCCTACCCTGCCCCCCCGCCCCCAGGATCCTATGAATAGGGTACCAAAATGTCCTCTTTCATAAAATAAGATGCTCCCAAGAAAAAAGTTGGGAAGATCTACCTCATTGGCATAAATCAAAATGGCCTCCAGCACACACCAAAAAATCCAGAATTTCATATCTCGTCTCCCAATTGATATCCGAGTACTTTAAAAGGTTAAATCCTGGTTTTCAGACATGAGGAATTCAAAAATACACTTTATTGTACCATAAAAGTAATTAATTTATAGGTATTCCAGTATACTTTATAGGCCAAAGTCTATGGATTGTGGATTTAATTTATAATGGAGATATATACATCTATTGTTAGAAAGAGAATTTCATCAGCTTTCCAACATTGTATCTTGCGAATTTGTATCTATTGGCCCTGCTGGCCCCAGGACTACTTATTATGTCTAGAATAAATGTGGATCGCAGTTTGACAATGTTTACAGTGAGGACAAAAAGTATCCGATACATTTCAAAAAGTTCATTTTAACATCCTTATACAGCTTCAAAATTAACAGAATTTGGACCAAAGACTAAAAAATACAAAAATCAAAATAAGATTGAACATTGTAAAAAATCAGAAATCTGTATATATAAAAATGTTAAAATTAACTTTTTAAAATGTATCAGATACATTTTCCACTCACTGTATATTTTTAGATATAATGTTAGTAGAAATTCTGTAGGTGAATTACTATTCATAAAGCTTTTGGGAGCCCCATCCATTCGAGGCCCAGGGAGAGGCGATTTTAAATTGCCCTCTCCCATTCGAGGCCTGGGGAGGGGCGATTTTAAATTGCTCCTCCCTCAGCTACGCCCAAGTTAATTGGACATTATTTTGGTTCTTTTCGATGTAAAGTTGCAATTTTTTTTTCAGATTTTAATTTTGTCCTGTTCTTTCAATATAAGTAATTTGACACATTTCAATCAATTAAGAGATTTAGTTAATTATGTAACACCCGCCCCTACGAAAACTGAATGTCTCTTTACTAAATAAAATATCCACACACACACACACACACACACACACACACATATATATATATATATAACATTTATTCTTTAATTAAATAAATAATAAAGTAAATAAATTATAATCTTACAATTTTTGATGATTACATGTCATTACATCTTTAATGAATTATAATTATAATCTTGTAAATAATTAAATTATAATCTTACATTACATATTGTAATCTTACATTTCAAATTGGTATGGTTCACATATTTCAGAATGAATATTTGTAGAAAGTCTGTAATATTTCAAAAAATTATAATCTGGTAAATAGCTCTCGATGTCGACAGTATGAAATCAAATGATGGATAATTTTATATCCCCGCACAGACTTGTTTCTTCATTCACATTTATGTTTTGGCCGCTCATTTAGCAGTCACTCACACTGGTGCCGGGAAAATATAGGTTCTCAAATAATAAATGTCATTATAATTATCATATTCAGTCGGATATAAAATTATCTATCATTTGACGCAATCTTGTAAATAAAAAAATAAAATAAATGATAATCTTACATTTAATATTGTTATGGTTCACATATTTCAGAATGAATATTTATGGAAAGTCTGTAATATTTCACAGATAAATTATAATCTTGTAAATAAAAAAATCAAATAAATGATAATCTTACATTTCATATTATTATGGTTCACATATTTCAGAATGAATATTTGTGGAAAAAATTTATCTTTGAAATATTATATTTCAAAAGATAAATTTTAATCTTGTAAATAAAAAATTAATCTTACATTTCATATTTCTTTCTATTCACTTTATTAAAATTATAAAACACCTTTTTTTAACAAAATAATTAGTACGTAAGTAAGAAATGTGAGCTTCTTTTCAAAAGAATACAGTGTTTACACAAAATTCGTCCAAATTAAACAACCCAATCTCAATGGCTTAGGTTGAACTTTGTGAGAGATTTTTTTAAAATAAATTAAGAGCATAATTTTTTTCCAAAAAATTATTTTTATTTACAGATCTCTTTGAAAGCTCACAAACCTTAATGAGAACATCACTTATGATTTTCACTGGTAATTGGTATATATTACAAAACATTTGCATAGAATCCTATCAATGGAACAAGAAATTTTTTTTTTTAATTCATTAATTAAAAAGATTTAAACATTGTATACAGTATCGCCCATAAATGAGTAGACCCCTACCACATTTTAATAGAAAGTTAATTTTCTTCTAAACCAAACAGCAGGATTTTATTATTTCTAGTGGAACATTACACAAGCAAACATTATCAGGTATCATTTATATAATGTTTGGTTTAGAAGAAAATTAACTTTGTATAACATAGTGGTATGGGTGTACTTATTTATAGGCGATACTGTAAAATGTCAACCACCAGCAACAATTGTTGTCAAACTCTATCGAAGTCTGGAGTTAATTTTGTTTTTCTAACGTAACAACAAGAACAATCCTCACCTAATTTTCCAAGACTGGAGTTGACTTTGTTTTTCTACTGTAACAACAATAAGAACAATCCTCACCTAATTTTCCAAGTCTAATTGTCTTTGTTTTTCTACCATAACAAGAACAATCCTCACCAAATTTAGGGGTGTAAACTCTTCACTGGTTGTCTGTGCCATTAAGTTTAACCAAACCGATATGTAAAATTAACATTCCCCAATTGTGATTTAAAATCATGACCAACTGATTGGTAGGCGGATCTCTTATCGACTGGGCTAAATTGACAAGTCTTATATATCTATGAAAATTCATATTAGAAATACGCAAGGGCTTATTTCATTCTAATGAATAAATACATTTATTAAATTAACATTTCCCTACTGTGATTTGAAATCACGGCCAAGTGATTGGGAGGCAGCTCTCTTACCAACTGAACCAAACTAATAAGTCTTACATATCTTCGATAATTTATCTTATAGATATTAGAATGCAATAAGCCCTTGCATTCTAATAAATAAATAAATACATATTTTCATAATTTTTTATCTTGTACAATACAAAAGTTGCAGCAATCATCATCAGTCGGAATAGAAGTTGGAGTTGAGTTTGACCCTGTAGCAGCCAGCCAGTTAATTTCCAACATTAAATCACAAATTAGTTAAAGGAAAATTTGTGGGCATTTTCTTTTCTTTATTTAGAGCTATGTGTGAACAAAATGAACAAAAATGAACAAAGATTTCAAGCATATAAGCAACACCTGATTTTAAAACTGTATGGTAGACATTGCAGAACATATATATTTGAGTGGAATAAATAAACAAGATTAAAATGCATGACAGCTGCACCGTGCAACAAAAGGCAGGTTGTCGTCTTCAGCTCTCATAATTTGAAATAGCTGTCAATTTACATAAACAAAACAAAATAAAATACATGATAAATATTTTTTCATCATTTCAGTATATTTAATTATTCATCCTTGTCATATTTTGATATAAGTTTCAGTCAAACCACGATATAGAAAGAATAAAAAATATACATTTCAAAAATATATCGGAATAATCAATAAAAATGATGAAAAATCTTTTTGTTTAAATATTGAGTGAAAAAAAATTTCTTTTCACAAATCAAAAGCCTGAATTATAACTAATTCAATAAAACTAAAAATTTGCTGAAAAAAAATTATTTTACTTAATTTTTCTGTTTTTTTAATCCCAAAGTAAGAGTTCCGTTCTAATAGTTCCTGGATATTATTCTAAAAAAGGTGAACATAATTAGTATCTCGAGGAATACATCTGTAAAATGTGTAAAAATCAACGAAAGTAAGATTATTTAAAATAAATAAATCATCAAATTAATAAAAGGTTGGTTAGGAATCATATCAAAAAAATTCTTCTCTGAAATTTGGAATGGAAAATTATTTTTTTAAATATGTCCTTTAATAAATAAGTATCAAAATTGTATTAGAATCGAATAAAATGCTGATTTTTGCCAGATTTTTAAAATTTCTCACGGGTTGATTTCACACTGAAATTTTCGTCCATTCCTACTTAGAGCCATTAACCAATTAATAATTGCCATGATTAATTTGTTTGAAAACAATCGTATGTTGTGAGTTTTTCCCCCCCACCTTAAACATTCCCCCACAGTATTTTTTAAGACCTAAATTTACAAGGTCACCTTTAAAATTTTAAATATTTTATTCCTACCAACAAAAGGCCTTAACAGTCATTAAAGTTGAATTACTATAAAAGCCAGTGTCCATTGCTTTGCAACATGCAAAACATATCTAAGAAATAAAATTCAATGAAAATTAGTTAATTAATGATTACTTAACTCAAACTGGATTTTGAAAAAAAATAGCATTTACTTTTTACTTAAAATATAGTGAAAAATACATTTGTTTATAGTGGGTGTATGTTACATGTTAACTCAGTTCAAAAGTCAAGTGGGTGTTGAGTCACTTTTCCTTACTCATAAGTGATGAAAGCCTGCTTAAATTTAAGAGTGTTTCATAGGACAGCTGAAGTATGGATGACCAAAAAATGACAAAACCTGATATTACCCACAATGGCATAAGTATATTCCCAACATTCCAGGGTTGCCAGATCAGTTTTCACAAAACCGGACAGAATAAACCTGATGGCTAAATGTAGCTGATAGTGGCTAGAAGTAGCTAAATTAATATCACAATAATGAAAATAAATAGCTAAAAAATTTAATTGGACATGAGGGCTAAAAAAGGACACAATGTCCGAAATCGGACAAATCTTGCAACCCTGATTAAAACAGTCATATGATGTGCAACACTACAGTAAATAAACAATATTTGATGTTTTGGGTAAACTAGCATCTACCACAGACTTTTGACAAAAGAATTGTAACCTATCAATTTTATTGTAATAATCTTTGTGTTATTAATAAGAAAGATTGTAGAAAATTATCAATTAAAAAGATTTTTGTGTAGACAATATAAACCTGGAGATAATTGTGGTTGAAAACTTGTTTACACTTTCGAACTGGCTGACCATAAGAATTTGCATTAGGAAAATTTAGCCCAATTTACATGCATATTTTAAAATTTCACCAAAAATATACTAGTGGGCCGATTTTAATAACATTTTCAGTATGTATTCAAATTTGAATGAATTTTTTTATGGGAAGGGTAATTTGTAAGAACTTATAGCAATATTTTTTCAAGTCAATTAAAATTAAAATTGTTGGGTGGGGGGCACACACACATTTTAATTTTATAAAATCTCAAAACTGAAGATGTTGGAAAAATCATACAATACGACCAGAAAAAGTTGAAAACATCATTGTATGTGCCAGGAACTGTTTTATGAAATCGCCCGGGGGGTGGGGGTCAGCAAGTGATGACTGGAATAAAAGTCATGGAACAAAAGTCACAATGTAACGTTACCCTGAGCTACCTAAAAACGTAACCGGGATAAAATTCACAGGAACAAAAATCATAGTAAAACATTTAATAAAATAAGTAATGTTTTAATTTAATTTATACTAATAAATAATTTAATTTTTTTTTTTGTTGTAAATTTAAAAATAATTTTTTTTATGTACCTCACTCAGGGTAACGCTACAATGTGACTTTTTTCTTCCAGTGATTTTTATTCCGGGATTCTTGGTTACTATATCCAATCTTTACAATAAAACTGTTTTTTAAGAAATTAAAAAGAAAAGTATTTTAAGTATGAGCGAAAGAGTTCCACGTAACCATTTTTTTCTTGAAACTCGTGGCACGATAAAAAAGAAAGTTTTTTGAGGCTTAAAAAACAGTTGAGTAGGGGGATAATAAAAGCTTATCTTTACATTATACAAGGATCTCCAAGCAGGATAGATTATTAACTTTAAGTACGAACAAGATAATAAACACTAACACTGGATAGAGACCACTTACGATTAACTTCCGTAAAGATTTTTTTGTTGAAATCTAATGTTTAATAAGTCAAAAAGCCTAAGGGGACTAGACATTTACTAGCTAGGTCCAGCATTGCAAAAACAAATTGATTTTTTTTCCTCCCAGAGAATTTTGAAATACCATACTGTACTGGAATAGTTTACCAACTTATGTATGGTACAAGTATAAATAATTTTATGAATAACTTAGACAAATTTAGATAATCTGGGATAGAAAATATATTAACAGGGCAATGTTGGGAGTTGTCAGCTGAAATAAGAATTTAGGGGTAAAATGTGCCTGGTAAATGTTTCTCTGTTCTGATAAGTTTGTAATATTTTATTAAGTTTCATACATTTTTATCACTTGAATTAATTTCTATCTTAATGTTGAATATGTATTTTTAATGTAAATTGTATTTGGAGATTCCCATTTTTATTTAATTAATAAATAAATTAAACATAAAACTCAAGATTTTGGTATTGATAACGAAAGGGAACTCAAAAGAAAAAAATGGAGGGTCGGAACGAATGTTAAAAACTTAATGCTAATCAATTCGCAAATTAATTTTCTTCTAAAGAAAATTGTTAAAATGACAAACTTATTTGGCGATATTGTAGTTTAACGTCCCCAAAATTTAGTCGATATCAAATCTAATAAAAAACAAACTTTTTCGTGTCATTTTATTCAATACTAAACTCAAAGATAGCCATATTACCATTTATTGACTGACTTTTTATTTTATTAAATAATTGTTAAAACTACTAATTTAAATTATCCTGTAGAATATTATTTAAAATAATTTTTAAATAATTTATTATATTTTTTGGAGAAAAATAATCTGCGAGTTGGTTGGCATTAAGTTTTTTAACATTCATTCCTACAATTTTTTCTTCCGATTTTCCTGTCGTTAAAATAAGTACAAGCGTCCCCAGATTTAACGCGGGTGTTGGGGTCCAAGAAAGCCAACGCGTTATAACCGAGCCGCGAAAAAGCTAGATTAATAATCTAACCGCGTTAAAACGGGGGAGACCTGTATTACCAAAAAATCTTCAGTCGCTCAAGGAAGTGAATTGTATGGCGATCTCGTAGTTTAGTGTCCCAAATTAATTATAACGGTTCTTGTTGTGTTGTGAGAGACCTTGGTCATTTTACAACAAAATACTAACTGATATAAAATCTAATAAAAATTTAAAAAGTGCAAAAAATCCACAAATAAGATAAAAGTAAACACTCCATTTATATTTTTACCATATAGTCGGCAGCATACCTTTTTTCTTTTAATTTTGAAAGCCGCTCTGTTTTCTTTCTAAATTGTGGGAATAAAAATACAAATAGCCATACAAAAAAAAAATCCATTTAAACTTAAACTGCAAAAGTTTAGTTTTACATAAATAATAAAATTGGGGGAAAAAATTACGATTCTAAAATATTTCTAAAAGTACCTCCGACAGGGTTTTATTTTCATTACTTATTTATATACAATGATTTATTTATTTATGTTTACATGAATAACTTAAGTGGATTGCTCTGAGAAGACTGCCCCCTTTCGGTTATTAAACACAATTGTATTAATAGTTCGGGTTGTATGTCGTGCTTTTTTGATTCTTTTTCTATGTTCTTAATCTCTTTCCCTCACTCGTTCCTTCTCTCCACCCTAGAAGCATTTTGGCATAACACAAATTTCCTTGAAGAGTTTGGGAAGTGGGAGTCTGGGGCAGGAAGTAGATATATATATATAAGAAGCAGAGCAAGTACCATTCCACCCTTAAACCACTGTTGCCATTTTAGATGTTTTTGTATCTGGATCTAGATGTTTTTCGTCTAGATCTAGATGTCAGAAATTACTATTTAATTTAGACGATTTAAAATTTAAATCTATTTAAATTTTAAATAAAATAAGTACAGGAATACATTGAATAGTGCGGGTTTTGATGTAGTGCGGTTAAGGTATTGCTGTATAAATTAATGTAACTAAGTAGAAGCTGGGAAAAAAAAACATTAAATTATAATAAGTCTTTTGAACTGAACAGTGCGGTTTTAAACATTGGAAAACTTTTGGAACGAATTAACTTCACTAATCAAAGTATACCTGTAATGTTTTTTTTATTCAATTTATAGTAAGATAAGTAATATTTTTAATAAAATAATTGACATTTTAATAAAGTAAATGTTGATTATTAAAGTCACATTTAATTTATTAATATGTAAATTCCCTAGATTATGTTTTAGATATTTATCTGGAGAATCTAGATGATTTTTTGACTCGATTTTAGATCTAAAATTGAAAATAAATTTGGCAACACGGTTCCTCACCGACCCTCCAATTCCAAAGACTACCATCTCTGGTTTATTAGGCTTCACACGGCACAGACACCTTCCTCCACGCCTTCCACTTCTGAATTTTGTTATAAGGACAAACATATTTTACAGAGACCCCGAAAGCTTTTATTGTCATGGTTTTTCAAGAGTTTTAACTAGCAACTCTCCATATAATTCCCAAATCCCTCCTTTCTTACTTCGTCAGTGCCCCATTTATTTGGGGTTTTATTTTTACTCACTCAACGACCTACCTCTTCATTTTATTTCCTTTTCTACGATAATTCCACAAGATTTCTAGGTACTTATTCAAATTATTGGTCCGAAGAGGAATTTTAATGACGTCACACAAAGATGTAATCACGTCACACACACAAAAAAAGAAGAGAACATTGTTAGTGTTTTTATTATTACTGCTTGGAATTTTTAAAATAAAAATTACTTTTTAAATAAAATAACTTGTTCCGCTTCAGACTTTATTTATTTTGTAATTAAACAAAAACACTTTCGTTTAAATTTATTTGCTCTTTGTGTGACGAGTTTATATCTTTGTGTGACGTCAGCAAAATTCCTCTTCGGACCCACAATTTAAACAAGTACCGATTTTTTTTAACCAAAATTCGAAACTGCTTTTAAAAAATTGGGGCCACGTTTATTTTATTTTTATTTTTCGGCGTGGTTTGCAAACGAAAACGACCAAAACTCAATATTTAGCAAAACTTTCTTTCTTTTTTAAAAATAAACAACGAAAATTTCTAAAAATTAAAAAACTAAAACGCGAACAATAAGACTGTAGTACTTACTCTCAAAGAAAATATCCACAGATTATTATTTTTTCTGTTAACAATTTAACAGTCTATAAAAGCAACAACCCATACCATGCTTGGCTTCCCAGTCTCTCGCAGACACCATTCCTTGTCTTTCTCAATAGTGGGTCAAATTTCAACAGGGTTGCTACCATTCCCAGAGAGAAGGGAGAATCAGACTGGGTTGCCAAATAGTTGGAGACGTTTCTGGCTAAAAAAAATGGCCAAATGCCAAAATTGTTTATAAAAACAATTATTTATTTTTATTAGATGAACTATTGTAAATAAATAGTGTTCATTTATTTTTTTAAATTTCAATACCACTATTCACCTTTTTATCGCAACTTTACGTGGGAAATTAAGATAAAGGTGAATAGTATAAAAAAATAGATCAATAATGATTGTTTATAAAATATTACAATACTGAAGTACACACCAAAAGTTAGAATTTATTAAATATACTACAGCCACAACGTCAAAATGGCCAAAAATGTAAATATGGCCAAACCAAAATGTTCAAGGCCAAATGCTTTTCAAAAAGGCCAGATCTGGCCATAAAATGGCTAAAATAGCAACCCTGGAATTGGAAGCCGGACGTGGGAAGAAGGAAAGAACATTATTTTAAAGAAAAAGAAAATAATCATGGAAGATCTTAAAGAAAAAAGAGTGAGCTATGTTTGTGAACGCGGGAGATATACAAACTTTACTTATATAAACGCAGGGCAGGCCCGAGGTACCGGCAACACGGGCAAGTAGCCCAGGGCGCCAAGCGCAAGGGGGGCGCCTGTAATGTGTCTGAGACAGTTGGACTTTCCAAATACGAACGGGGAAACGAATAAATTAAACAGAATAAAAACTGGTCTGCTTAGTCACTCAGAAGAAACCGTTACTTTTGGCAGCATGCCATGTTAGGGGTGATCAATTAAAGAATTTTGAAATGCGGTGATCAATGAAAAAGTTACTTCTCTCGCCTTTTGTTGGGTCACTAAAAGTCCAATATAGCATCAACTTACATTGCAAATTGAAGCTCTTAACTAAAAACTATCTAGGGGCAGGGGTTTCAAAAGAACAAAAACATGTTTTTTTTAGACATAAAAAGGAGTAAATGTATAAATTTCACATAAAACATACATACATAGATAGACAGCCAGACTAATTTAAAAACTGAAGAAACCTATGTTGACAGTTTTGTTTGATGGTTTCTAAGAGGCAAAATAAGATGTGAAGTCAGATTTTTCTGGAATATTTGACAGTTAAATGCTTTCTGTTGTGATAAAACTAAAAGAAACAATTGGCAAAGGAAACTCTCATGACCGACGACAAGCTCATTTAATTAATGCATTGTAATTTAAATTATTGATATTCAGTATCAATCAGCATAGTACCTATGAAATCAAATGATGGATAATTTTATATCTGACAGAATATGAAAATAATAAAGATATTTATTAGTTGAGAACCTATATTTGCCAGGCCCCAGTGTGAACGACTGCTAAACGAGCGGCCAAAATTTCAAATGTGAATAAAGAAACAAGCTCTGTGCGGGAATCGAACCCGCATCCACCATGGAAGCAACCTTATACGCAGGTTCTGCTCTACCAACTGAGCTAACAAAGTTCTCATGTTAGGCAGGAGTCTTTTAATCCTACACTTTGCTGGCTTCGCTGCTCTCACGTTCGTATTTTAGGCACGAATATAATGTGGTTCTCTATGTCGACAGTATGAAATCAAATGATGGCTGATTTTATATCCAACAGAATATGATAAGTATAAAGACATTTAATAGTTGAGAACCTATATTTGCCCGGCG
>VCCN01006223.1:693630-705076 GCA_006491835.1 Architeuthis dux
ATTGTATTTACCTTGTTTCTAAATTGTGGTGTATTGTTACTTTCACAGATTTGAGAAAAAGAGAAAAAGAGAAAGTTTTTTTCTTTATGTGGACGCAAATGCAGATCCCATAAAAATATCTTGTACAGAAACAAGAAAAATTTAATTAAATATTAACACGATGTTCCTTGTCCGAAGTATTTAACCAGTGTATTTGAATTTATATACATATATAAAGCATTTGGTATGAACAGAGACATCTTGAAGAGCACCTTGCCAATGTGTTTAAAGTGTAAAGTATGCAACGGTTGCATAATACCAGCCATGACATACGGATGCAAAACATGGAAATTAACCAAACAAGTTGAAAACCAACTCAGAATAGCACAGAGAGCCTTGGAAAGAGCAATGCTAGGGATAACTCTAAGAGATAGAAAAAGATCAACATGGATCAGAGTGACGACCAGAGTGAAAGATATACACATAATTAAGCTGCAAAAATGGAGATGGGCTGGTCACCTAGCAAGAAGAAATGACAATAGATGGGGGAAAAGACTAACCGATTGGTGCCCATGGGACAGTAAAGAAGTAGGAAAAGACCAGACACAAGATGGAGGGATGAGATAGAAAAGTTTGCCAGTAAGACATGGCAGAGGTTAGCACAAGATAGGTCATCATGGAAGGAGATGGGAAAGGCCTTTGTCCAGCAGTATGATGATATGTTTTGAGACTGTATTAGTAATTTAGCTAAGAGTTTGTGCAGTTAGTTTTAATGAAATCTTACATAAACTAATGGAAGTGTTTTAGTAAAAACAAGCTCCTTTCTTCAATTAGATAATACCAACTTGGACTGGAGTTTGACTGACTGTTTTCCACCCAACAAGAACAATCCTCACCAAATTTAGTGAGATAAAAGGTTAGACATTTCCATTCCAGACCAGAATAAGATTTTTACATTAAAGTGCTAAAACCGGTTTAAATGAACAGATCTGACTATTTCCATGTTACATATCATTTTCCTCTAATACATATCTAATTAACTGGTGGGCTGCATATACAGTATCGCCCATAAATAAGTAAGTACACCCCTACCACTATTTTATAGAAAGTTAATTTTCTTCTAAACCAAACATACCAGGATTTTGTTTTATTTCTAGTGGAACATTACACAATCAGAACAGATATTATCAAGTATTATTTATGACAAAACTCTACAGCATTAAAACTGTTGCCAAAAATATGAATATGTTGCCGTCCAAAGAGTACACCACAAAAAATATTTTTGGCAACAGAGTTTCAATGCTGTAGAGTTTGGTCATAAATAATACATGATAATATCCATTTGATTGTGTAATGTTCCACTAGAAATAATAAAATCCTGCTATGTTTGGCTTAGAAAACAACTTTCTATTCAAAAGTTGTAAGGATGTACTTATTTATGAGCACAACTGTAGGCCTGTTCACAGAGACCAGTGTTCCCTCACCAAGCCTTTTCCGTCTACCACCCATAAAGTCGGTCAAAAATGATAGATTGAAAATTAATTATTAAATATTTTCTAAATTAACAAAATTATTAATCAAAAATATAATTTCACAAAAGTACTAACAGTATTTGATTAATCAATATAAAAATAATTAATGTGACTAAATTTTCCACATCTGGTTCGATATTAGTGTAATGTTCTTATTGTGTTTATGCGTCTTCGTTGTTTCTATCTGTAGTAGCTGTGTTAGATCAGAATGCGTTTCGATTCGTAATCGTGTTTAAGCGTGTTAAGAAAGGATAAACAAAAGAACACATGTTGATAAGAGCTATGCTTTAGCTGAACTGCGCCTTCCCTGTTCCTACTTCCGGGCCCCGTTTCTGGAACTGGAAACGGAATAGGGGCTGTTGGGTGCTTGCTTAGGCATGTTTATTTATTTAACATAACATACATGTATATAAACATTATAATTAGTAAGCAACATCCTTAAATCACCCCGTTTGACTATTTGTAGTCGGTTTATGTTTTTCGCCAAAATGTCCACAATCGCACTAAATCCCTGTTCAACTAAACCTGACGATGGAAACACAATTAGGACTTTTTCACAGCGGCCCATAATCCAGGATTGTATTCTTTGCCCCTAGCACTCTCAACACCCCGTCTTCCAACGTCCCAAAGGAGGGAAGTAGTGCCCACTTTGTTATGTTTAATGGCACATCGACCCTTGGTGGGTCATTTAGTGCCGAATTCAGTAGGGGGGAGATGCCATGTCCCCGTGACTAGACACTTATCGAGGGGGAGAATCCCAAATCCCTGTCACTGAGACAAATGCCATGAGGACCGGGATAAAGCTGGGGGGGGGATCCCAAAAGCTTCTCAGGACGAATCCTGAGCATGCTAATGGTGATCACCTCCCGACCAGCTGGCCAAGATATCCTGTGCAACTTCTCCCAGAATGATACCTGAGCATGCCACAAGGACCCCCGAAGGGTCGTGGTTCTCTGAGATTCGAGGCCATGGTGGTTTCAAAGAACAGATACTACACTTTGATCCTAGCCAAATGGCTGCGAAGCCAGTGCCCACTTTGGGAATCACTGACCTAGACAATGCCAAGTAACCTTGCCAGTATGTAAATGCCCTGAGAGGAATGGAGAAAATATTTGATAATTAATTCAATGTATCATTTTTTAACGACTTTACGGGCGGTGTTCCGAAAAAGCCTTGGGGCGAGGGGGACCCTGGTCTCGGTGAACATCTCCATAATTTGTCAGACCTACAATATCGCCAATAAATAAGTACACCACGACCACATTTTAATAGAAAGTAGCATAGCAAGATTTTATTATTTCTAGTGGAACATTACAGAATCAAAACGGATATTATTAGGTATTATTTATGACCGAACTCTACTGCATTGAAACTGTTGCCAAAAATATTTTTCGTAGTGGTGTACTTGTATTTTTGGCAACAGAGTTTCAATGCTGTAGAGTTCGGTCATAAATAATATATAAGGATCGAAGATAGAGGAAAAGAAAATATCTCCACTAAAAGAGGTTTCATATTCCAAAGTAAAAACAGGAATCCAAAACCAATTCCATTAATGAAAAAAAAAATTTTTTTAAATAAATAAAAAGATTTTTTTCTATAATTTATTTATTAGAATAAAATAAGCCCATGTGTATCCGTATGATAAATTTTCATTAATATCTAAAAATTGTCAATTTAGCTCAGTCAAGAAGACAGCCGGCTACCGATCACTTGGTTGGGATTTCAAATCATGATAGGAGAATGGGTATTTTACATATCAGTTTACACCCCTTTTTGGTGAGGATTGTTCTTGTTACGGTAGAAGAATAAAGTCTACTCCCGACTGTCCTGGAGTCGGACAATACAATAAGAGCATTAATCTTTTTAAAAATCAAGATGTGGGGAAGCAAAGGAGATAACAGACAGTTGAGTTCAGAGATAAAATTCAAGTGTCGTATTTCCTATTTTTGTGTGTGAAATAAGTGAAGTTAATCATTGGCTGTAGAAAAAATATATTATACACAAAATAGCCCTATTCTGTCTGTCAGTAATACTTGCATTCATTCCTGACCACTGATAATCCCTTTCTTTCAGATTTTCAATGCATTTCTATATTAAAATTATTAGCAATGCATTTACATTCTACATATAATAGCTATTCTGTCAGTAACACTTGCATTAATTCATGACCACTGGCAATCCCCTTTTCTGATTTTGAATGCACAACAAAATTTAGATGAAAAAAAAAAAAAAAAAAAAAAAAAAAAAAATACTAAGATTGAAAAATAAAAAGCATTTGTGCTTTCAATCCAACTATTCTTCATAAAACTAGGTTTTGGCTTTTATAGGATTATTAGAGTTTAAATTTGACAGTCATTCAGTAACTGTCATCTTAGTGTAATAAAAATCTTTTTTAAAACTTGGATTGAAAGCACAAAAACTACTTTTTATTTTTCCACAAGAAAGTATATTAACTTTGAAAATTTGTTAGTTTAAAAAAAAAAACAAAAAAAAACACAACCTATTTTTTATTGAATGTAAGTAACTTCAAACATTTCTGGTGTCGAGGCAAAATGTGTCCCTTTTCGATTCAACAATTTTCAGGGTGCCTGATGTAAACTTGATCCCATTTTCTATATTTGTCCACAAGCTAAATATATTATGGAAATGTTGGCATCTTTTGTGCAATGAAAGCAAAAATCAGAGAAAAACAAGTTTATGGAAAAAAAACTGTAGAACCTCTTAGATTTCAAATGCTATGCTCTAGTTATTTAGCTATACTCTCAAGTACATTCTTTTAATAATATTATTCATCACTTGATGCTTGAATGCTTTTGATTTTGCAAATAAAAGGCAAATATCAACATCAGACATGAAAGGAAAGAAAGATTATAGAATGAGAAGTGGAGTAGAGGGGGCGGGGGGGGATTTGGTAGAAGTAAAACACGAGACAGGAGAAGCAAAAGGAATGTAATTTTAAAAAAGCTTTTATACAGGTTTGAGGTGATTAATTAAAGAATTTTAAATTCTTGTTGATGTCTACGTTCGCTGCTGTTTCTTCAATTCTTCCACCAATGGTAAAGGTCTCAATTGAAGATTCCTGCTAAATTTGTAAATTAAATTGCGTACACTACAATGCGATGAATGCAGCCAATGGCTTCATTTTGATGGTCTTTCATCTGGACTCGATTCTTTGTTTGACACTCGAGTCGGAGTCAGAAAGATTTTACATACAGGAGTTGGAGTTGTTAAAAATATACAGACTCCGACTAAATGTAAATTGTAACATTACTACTTGAAAACCCGCCCAATAGGTCGGTTTTCGAGCTACTTCCCGTGGAAGGCCTGCCTAAATGTAAATAAAGCATCTGCAAAACCTTAAAAAATTAACTGACAAATTTCCTGAGAAAATGGAAGTCTTATGGATTGACAGCACAAAAAATGACTTGCAAATCTTTTTCTTCTATTTTTGAAAATGTGTAACCCTTGGTTATACGGATGTAAATGGTACTTAACACAGTATTAAAGGTTCAAGAAAGTATATTTATAAGAAAGTATAAATTAATAACATATGGAAATGAAAAATCTAGCCAATTTTAGCCATGTTAAAACCAGAGGAGTCGGAGTTGGCGATATCAGAAATTGAGGATGTTTTGTGTCCGACTACACAGCTCTGGTTTGACAGCGAGCACGAGTTTTCCTGTCGTTTCCGTATTAATAGCAGAAAAAAATAATTTCATCTTATTATTTTCATGAGTAATGTTTGTTACTAGGAATAAATGATATCATTGCTTCGCTTCTTGCTGCTTCCAGTATTTTACCACAGCCCAGGAAAAAGAAAAAGAAAAAGATGGATGGAGAAACAAATAGATGGATAAAAATAAAATGTTCCATCTTAAGACATTCATGAAAATAGAGTAATTTGGAAGCAACGTGAATTTGCAGAAATATCTTACTTCTAAGTGCAATAAAATGTGCAGGAACATGCATCTCAGTCCAATTTAAGTGATAGAAGATCATAAATTGATATTGGTTTCCAAATTAAAAAGGAATTCTTTGTATTCTTCATTCATCCTAAATTTTTATTTTTAAAAAATTTAAAAAAAAAAAAAAAAAAAAAAAACCCCACCCAGCATTTTTTTTCCATTGTGATGCATGCTATATACAAATGAAAGCGTGTGTATATGTATGTTGCTTCTTGAAGAGCAAAGGATTCCGAACAGATATTATACAGGCATCATCCGTTATAACTGAGTCTGTTATAATGTGGGTGGACACCAAAATAGCTAAAATTGATCACAGCTTGCTTATAACGTGGTTGGCTTTCTTGGATCCCAACACCCGGAACAGGGGGACGACAATGCCTGTATTAGGTACATATAAAGAGAAATAGTAAGCTCTGCCTAGGAGCAGTATCGCTCCAAAGCCCTCTGCCTAGGATTAGAGTGTAGTATCTGTACTCATTGAAAAATGCTCAACACAAAAAAAATATATACATATATTTGGATATACATTGCGTTTTTATATATGTGGATTATCTGAAAAGGATGAACTGACATTCAAGTTGAAAACAAGATTTTTTTTTGTATATGCACACACACACACACACACACACACACACACACATCAGAAAATGAATTTTCACATGTGCAAACTATTAATCACCACTACCCACAACAGACTGGTTTAAACACTGTTGCTGGGTTTAGGTTATTCAGGTGTTCTGACATTTATATGTATTCGGACTTCGCCCAGCCCTAACAGTTCATAGAAACTTGCACAGACGCACACCTCAATGAGTAGGGGAAAATGATTTTTTTTGTTTTTTTTAAAATCCCACCCCTAGGCGTTAGTGGGGGGTTTATGTATGTAAGTTTATCCTAAATTGATACCTTAGTTTGTGTCCGGCAGCATTCATGTTTGTTTTTTGAAAATTCACTGCCAAACAAAATGTGAGATTGATCACCCCCAACACAGCATGCTGCTTAAAAACATTGGTCATGTGAGTTTCTACTGAGTGACTAAACAGACACCTTTTTTTCTTCTAAATCATGAATTTATGGTTCAAACCATACTGGCAGCATTTCCATCAAGGTAACTTAATTTTACCACCCCCACTGCTCAATTTACGAGGTAAAATGAAGCAGATATAGGCAGTGATTCATAATTTCCCTTGGAATGCTAGTTTATCATATTTTCAGAATGAGGTCATTTTCCTTTTCCTGTAACCTATTAGACTATTTCATACCTATTGTCTAATCTACCTACTTATGTGTATAGCATTCAATGAAAATACACTGACTTACTTTCAAAATGTATTTTATAACTCATTGTATCTATTAGGGTGAAAAAAACCATGATTCAATATCATTAAACCAGATCTGACAACAAACTTTCAACAGGGTTTGAATAACATCATCAGCAGCTTTTATAAGTCCACTGCTGGACAAAGGCCTTTCCCATCTCCTTCCATGACGACCTATCTTGTGCTAACCTCTGCCATGTCTTACCAGCAAACTTTTCTATCTCGTCCTTCCATCTTGTGTCAGGTCTTTTCCTACTGCGTTTACTGTCCCATGGGTAGCAATCTGTTAGTCTCCTCCTCCCATTTATTTTCATCTCTTGTTAGGTGACCAGCCCATCTCTATTTTTGCTACTTAATTATTTATATAATATCATTCACTCTAGTCCTCCCTCTGATCCATGTTGATCATTTTCTATCTCGTAGAGTTACCCCTAGCATTGCTCTTTCCAAGGCTCTGTTATTCTAAGTTGGTTCTCGGTTCGTTTTGTTAATTTCCAGGTTTCGCATAAGTCATGGTTGGTATTATGCAACCGTTGTATACTTTACGCATAACGATAGGTTGGAAAGCATTCAGTATGAATAGAGACATTCTGAAGAGCATTCTGAATATACTAGCTACAAAATGTCAAAGAATTATATTAACCCATCAGAACCCACTGTGATACAGATACAATTTAATTGATCTGCACAATCTCTTATATAATATATTTTATCCTCGATTTTAACTCATGAAGTGTACTAAATGACAGCTAATGAACATCCTGGTGCAGTCTATTCTGAAATTTAGACTCATTCAGAGTCTAGGGGGGAAAAAAAATAAAGAAAGAAAATAAAATAAAGAATTCTCCAGAACTGAAACAACTTTTACCATGTAGACTGACCTTACGATAACCTTAAATAAAAAGGAGAGTGAAGAGGAAATTAGCACAAACTGAATGGCAACAGCTTTATTCATTTTGCTATTTTTTTTATCCATGACCCATTAAATGGTGTTAAATCTGTTGACACACACATCCCATTCTTAAGGAGTTGCCTTTTTTCCCCTCCCCTCAGATCCAATCTTTGTAACATTCGGAATCAATGATTTTCTTACATAAGGAACAAATAAATTCTGAAATTAAATCAAACTATGTGTGACAAACTTAACAGCTTTATTTTTATTAAATTTAACTAGTTTTTACCTTCATCTTGGTTTTAGTTATTTTTATACAACTTTCAATTTGGGTCATTGTTTCTATGACAACGAACAAGAGCGCAGTCGGAAATAAAGAGTATGCCTTTGTCATTCGTTGCCATAGAAACAATGGCCTGAAATGAAAGTTGAATAAAAACAACTAAAATTAGGATGAATTCTGATTATAACACATTTTTATTAAATTTGACTAGTTTTTACAACTAGTCAAATTTAATAAAAATAAATGGACAGACAATCCCCAGGATTTGCCAGAACTATCGTGGGCGTTGGAGCTAATACATTCTGAACTTGTCTAGTTCGTCACGCCATCTTATTTTTTGCTGTCCAATTTCTCATATGATCTCTGGGAATTTGCATTGTGAGTCGTGATGTCCAGTGGTTGTCTGACATTCTTGCAACATGACCAGCCCATTGCCATTTGAGTTTTCTAATGGATTTTATATCTCTGACCCGCTTGTTTTCTAATATAATGTGCTGTCTTGTGATCTCTCCAGGTGATGTTGAGCATGATTCTCTCTTGTGCACGTTGCATAGTTCTCAGTTTGAGGGCCAATCTTTTGGTCAGGTTCCATGTTTCAGCTCCCTATGTGACTATCGGGAAGATGCATTGGTTGTAGACCCTTCTTTTTAGGACTAATGGGATTTTCTTGTTCTTGAAGGTTTAGCATATTCTTCTGATATCTCTGACCCGCTTGTTTTCTAATATAATGTGCTGTCTTCTGATATCTCCAGGTGATGTTAAGCATGATTCTCTCCTGTACACATTGGCCTTCAAACTGAGAACCATGCAATCTGTTGGTTAGGTTCCAGGTTCCATGTTTCAGCTCCATAAGTGAGACTTCATCCAATAATAATAAAAATGAAAACTTATGGGCTTATTAGCGTTTCTATAGAATAATGCCTGAAAAACCAACCAGATAGTTAAATCATGATTTTTAAAATATGTATTCACTCATGTGTCAGTCCACCTGTTTGTCCACACAATGTCTCCGAAAGTTGTGGAAGGTTGGGCCATGTGCTACAGAAGAATAGATTAACTTTTGGGGTGGATCCAGGTGAGAGATATTTTTATTATTCTGCAGGAATAGTGGTTAAAACGAACAGTTAATATATAGGGAAGATTTAAACTTATGGGGAAATAACTCAATATTTGTACATTTAAAGTTCTCTCCCTTTTATAAAATTTTAATTTTCATTCAGATTGTAGTTAGTGTACCGAGTTGGCAGAGGTATGCGCTCTATGAGTGTTTTCAAGTTCAAATATCAAGTTCTCTTGCTTCCTTCTTTTTTTTTTAATGGGAACTGTATAAGACACTTCTATAACAAAACTAACAGGTCTCTTCCCTATTTCTCATCAATCAATCACATCCATAAACGGTGATAGTAATGGTAGGTCACAAAGTTTCTCCCTGACAATTGCGTTTTAGCTGCATGTCTACTTGAATTACTTACGATCTCACGAGGAATCTGTATGCAGCTTTGTAAATAGTGGTAGTAAGAAAGAAATTCGATGTGCAACCAAAGCTGCACGTCTACTTCATATTGTTATTTTCTGAATATCCATATTTAAGAGAGATGCCTTGGCAATTCTAGTAAGAGTGAGACCCATTGTCCTGGAGTATAATATTAACCAATTTCCCAATATAACTGCAGAGAATGAATCAATGAGGGACATGACTTTCTATAATATTTTTTAGCATGAATAAAAGAACGAAAAGAAAAAAAAGTCAGCCAAATTTCGCAGATAAAAATCATTGGTCCTTCCAACAAGCCTGCACACCAACAAAGCTGACATGGAATAAAACCAAACTTGTTCTAAAATACTAAAAAAATACAATAGAAAACAATATCCTGTTAACTTTTAGCTATACAACAGCTGAGAGTAAAGGTATTATGTAAAAGTAAAATAAGAAATAACAATGGACATTTTTGTATGTACATTATAACATGTGTATGCTCTCAAATGGGTCCGATTCATTTTACTGAAAATCATCTTGCCCAAGTTGGTTTTACTGAACAATGATTGGTCACTTTTTTTCAGAGTTTATTATTTACCAAAAACACTGGTTAACTTTGTTTTCTTCATAATTCTTATACATGATATGTTATAAGTACAAAACCTATTGTAAATAAATACCAGATTTACAATAGGTTTTGTACTTATAACATATCACGTACAAGTTTTATGAAGAAAAAAAAAAGTTAACCAATGTTTTTGATAAATAATAAACACTGGAAAAAAGTGAACAATCAACGTTTGGTAAAACTGACTTCGGCAAGATGAATGCCACCCCGCTCAAATATAGACATTAGTGAGAAGGGTAAATTTTTCCATCCAAGATTAATCAATTTCTGAGCAAAGCATTTACTTCATCTCAGTGGGCTCAGCAGAAATGAGGTTTTGGAAACCTGGAGGCCAGAAAAATCGGACAGGATCGAAATAGTTGATTTCAGCTGTTTACTCCCTTTTTGGCATGGCACCAAACAAACCTAACCCCTTTAATGGGTTAAGTACCACCTGCCTACATAAACTTATTCAGATTTTTTTTATTTGCAGGGTGTGCTATATAATTACATAATCCCTCTAACCAACAAAAAAAAAAAACAACAAAAAAACCCCAGAAACTATACAATTCTAGGGTTTAGAAAAAAAAAAAAAAAAAAAAAAAAAAAAAAAACAGCATCTGTCGTTCCAAAGGGTGTTTTGCTTATTCTTGATTTTCAATGCATTTCTATACTAAAATCATTATCAATGCATTTCTATACTAAAATCATTATCAATGCATTTACATTATACATATAATAGCACTATTCTGTCAGTAACGCTTGCATTAATGCTTGGCACCAAACAACCTATCCTTTTTAATGGGTCAAATAACACATGCCTAGATGGGTTTTTTTTGCAGGGTGTGGTATATACTTACATGACAATCCTAAAAATAAAACAGGAAATATACAGTTCTAGGGTAAAAAAACAACTTTCAATTTGACTTGCTTTCCAAGCATTGTTCATCAATCTTTCCACAGAGTGTGTTTTTATTATGCGTGCTTATTCCTGCAGACTCCTTGTGGAGCATAGGGCCACAACCAAACTGGGTGATGATGATGCTACATTTTGAATAGCAAGTAGGTTTTTACACAGTGGAGTTGCTAGCCCCATGACCAACCCACTTCCTTTACCAGGGCTTTGCTATTTACTCATAGCTGGAGGGAGAAGTGGATTCATGCCTTTGCCAAAGTCATTATGCAGCCTCGACCAAAACCCGATTCACTGATTTCATTTTCCATGCCGGTGATGGTTATTCTACTTGAATTCTGAAATTTGCTAAAACAAATTTTTTTCCTTATTACCAGAAATATTTAGTGCAGAAAATGACTTAGGCTAAGCAGAGGAATGGTAGAGTAATGGTAAAGTCAATGGGTAGCAAACGATAAATGCCAAAACCCTGTCTGCAT
>VCCN01006223.1:735596-747058 GCA_006491835.1 Architeuthis dux
ATACAATGCATTTTTGATGGTTAAGTCATCCTACTTTGCTGATTTTTTTTTTACTAGTACCATATATGCCGGATTATTGGACAAATGGTTTAATGTGTTAATAACTGACATTGCATTGGTTACCATAGCTAGAGAGCCCAGCCTGGCCTACTATTTACCCATATCTGGGGAGAGAAGAGACGAACTCATGCCTTTCCCAAGGGCATTAGTGTGAAGAGAACACAAACTGTTTCAGCCAGAGTTTGAACTTGGCTTGCTGTTCCCATTAACCATCTGGCCACTCCACACCTTGAAGAGATACAAACCAGTAACGGAGAATGATAAAATCAAACAATTCACCTTTGTACCGATTCCAATTAAACAGGAAATCTTCAGTAGTTGGTTTAGAAGGAATTATTTGATCTCCACCCCCAGCCCCTCCCCCCTCGACCATAGGAGGTTAGGAGACAGAATACTTTATTAAGTTAATAGTGAACTCTAACACAAGTCCTTTAGACAACTTTGTAAATCTCCTCAACCAATTCAATGATCAGGCACAGCAAGCATTCCTTCCTTTGCTTAAAATTTCGAAACCAGACTGGTGGCACCTGGAGGATTTCTCAGCCAATTCAAAAGCAAGGAATTCATTACTTACAGGATACATCTATCAAAGTCTAGCATTTGTGCTAATTTTGGCAAAATGGAGTGGAATCTCAATTCTTTGAATATCAAACAATAGTGTGATATTCTCTTATATGAAAAGGAGTTCTCTTCATTAGGATTCTATTGTACGTGACGGACTTGCACCATGAACTCTGCAATGCCTCTGGTGCTCAGCATTCAGATATAATGATTTACCGAAATGTAAAGTTTCGGTTATGTAAAGTACTGGTAACTTCATTCACCCAGTTTCTGTCTTCAAAGTTCTCATCGCAGTCAAGAACTAGCAGAATATCAGGATGCTGCAAACTATCTTTTCTTTTGCTTACTTTATTCTCGACCGTAATTCAGTTACAAGCGGTTATACTTTTTGTACCCTTCCGCACTTCTGGTAAAAGCAAGGTCTAGGAGAGCAAGGTCTAGGAGAGCAAGGTCTAGGAGAGCACTCCTTTTGTCAAATAAAGATATTTTTCATTTAATTTTATATGATGAAGTATTATAAAATCATTAATTTTTATGACCACTTTTTACTTACAGCTTAATTTTTTTTTTTTTTAGTTGCTTTTTTATTCTTTTAACCAGCTTGAATAAAAGTTACAATAAAAAAAAAAAAATAGAAAAAAGCTTCACTTCTCATAGATTTATTTTTTTTTTTCCGCACCCATTTAAAGCTTTGAAAATCTATGATAATGTTCTTACTTTGGAGGGAGGGGGAATGGCATTCCCCCACTATCTATATACTACTAAAATTCTCTATTTGAACAATTCACTGATAAGAAAAATCAGCTAGTATAGGACCAAATACTAATAACCAAATGGCCTCAAAGCGTCTCTGAAATTGGTTAAATTTCAAAAGTTTTCTGTGGTTTGAAGATCTTCCCTCCCCTGAGAGCAGGCAGCCCTGCATTCCCCCACTTCACCTTTATGCTCTTATATTATTGGTTAAGCAGAAATTGCAGATTTTAGCCCAAAAATAAGTATCTGGAGAGTAGGAAAGGAAACCACACCCCATTCTTATTGCAATCATCTCTGGCAAAAATAAAACGAGATACCAAAACAGTTTAATGTTCATAAAGAATTCAGCTATCAGAAAACATTAGATTACAACATCTAAGTATTTCATTGTAAATTATTAAAAAATAATCGTCCACATCAGTGATAAATTGGATAGGGGTCAAGGGTCAGACAACGGATAGAATTCAAAACATTGAAAGTTTTATCGATGTTTATTAAATGTGATAAATTGGACAGTGGTCAAGGTTCAGGCAATGGACACAAATAAAAACATTGAAAGTTTTATTGATATTTATTAGAATGCTCATATTTCCGAGATTTATTAAATCAGTCGCCGTATTGATTATTGATAAGAGTTGGAAAAATATTTGAAAATAATAATTCTGATCATCTCTCAGGCAAAAAAAAAACAAAAAACAAAAAAAAACAAAAAAATGTATTCCTATCAGTGTATTGGTGTTCAAGCCTAGATAAAAGCCAGGATTTTGAATGCTGATTTTCAAGGCAGGCCGGCTCTCCCCACTTGGAAGATTGGCACAACACAATTTGTCTACCTCCATTTGGACTGATGTCATACTAAGCCAAGCTTAGTAAATATCAATCTTATTATATAAAAGCCAATGTTACATTTGTTTGTTTGTTGATATGTCATGCTAGAGCAAACAAAGCGAGTAAGGAGGCAAAGCAAAACTTAGAAGTGTGCTTTAGCTTATGCAAACACACACATGTAATCGTAGTAGGACAGAAAACAAGTATAGGCATCTGATTTTTCAGGAATACAACTGATGTTTTGATCATATTAAAAGAGAAATTCATTTTTTACCCGATTCTGGAGCTTAAAAACAGAAAATATGAAGAGTTCTAAAAACATCAGTTTTTCATAAGAAATGGGAAGCCACAAATAAAAACAAGCCTGGCTGCTGCAGGGTCAAACGCCACTCCTACTTCTATTCCAATTGCAATATTTTGATATTAAAAATGCAATCAGTGAAGAGTTGCCTCCCCTAAATTAGGAGAGGATTGATCTTGTTACGGTGGAAAAACAGTCAACTCCAGCCTCCGACTTGCACTGGAGTTTGACAACACCTTTAAGAAGCCATGATATAATCAGACGATATCACATAATTAAATTACCTAAGAGAAAAATGATTTTGATCATAAAATAGACATACCATCAAATTATGACATGATTAAGAGCTAATGTTGTCAGACTATATAATTAGGGTGTTAACTAGCCATTCAATGGTGAATTCAATAGAAACCTAATTCCAATTAAGCTGTTTTGATTATTTTGGCCATTTTTAGTGTCTTTTAACAATGTTTTTTCTTTTAAATACAAAAATGTGGGAGAAAATCAAATTCCTGGCTAACACCCTGATCATCAATTCTATAACAATATTAAACTACAAAATGATATGACAACATCCTAAAACATAATATTAAAAGCAAGATAAATTCTCAAAAAATGACATCAAATTATGTTAAAATTAGGCATAAAACACCACCAATATCCTATTATGACATCGGCAAACTCTTACATTACTGACTTATGTATGACAAATTGTTAAAGTATGACATCATACAATGATGCCATCAGATAAAATAACATCATCAAACTGAAACATTGAAATCAATATGCACGGTCAGGCTGAAATCATTAGACAGTGGCGTCATGAAAATATGATGATCATAGCTTATACATATGATAGCCCTAATTCTGTTTATGTAATAAATGGTATGAGTATATAAAATGAACTTGAGAATTAGGCAGGTCATGTGTACTTAAGAACCAGGATGGAATCTATACAACAAATTTCTTTATTGGGTACCTTGTACCCTTAAAGTGTCTTTACTTGTAGATCTTGTTCAGTAAAGACAAACTCTTTTTTGTTTTGCATCATATCTTGTATTTCTTTATTGGATCCTTTGTGCCCTTAAAGTGTCTTTACTTGTAGATCTTGTTCAGTAAGGACATGAACTCTTTTTTGTTTTGCATCATATCTTGTATTTGCTTTGTGGAGATACTCAGCTCTTTTTCGAATTTTAGGCAATGATTACGTGCAAGCGTTTTACGGTCAGTAGAAAAAAGTATTTGTTTTTTTAAACGAGTCTTTTTCTAATCTAGTTAAATAGGTTGCCCTTGTGTTTTACAAAAGATTGAGATACTTAAAGTTTTAGTTATCTGTGACTAACCAGACCTTTCTATTTATCTACAAAGGTGGATCAGTAAGTTTGTAGTCTGACACAGTTATTAGTTGAATTTTGAACTTAAACTTTCATTGTATATTGTTCAATCTATGTGATTTATGGAGAAGCATTGGGTTATGTGCATTGATAAGGAAGGAGATTATGTTGGAAAATAAATATTTGTTGTGTAAAATGAATTATTTTTTTATTATTAGGCTGCGGACTTACTGATGGAACTACTATACTATAGTCTACGGATTCCTACCGTAGTGTGTTGGTTAACAAGCACGTCTCATTGACCCATCACGTAGAACCATATCTAGGTCATCGGGTTTGGGTACATCTATTTGTGTATCATCCACCTTTCGAAAGTTCGCTTTACGATTTTTTTGCTTTTTGGAAAAAAAGCTAAAAGCAAAAACAGCGTTCAGTGATGGTTTTTCAGTCAGCCGTTATAGAGGCAGCACACACCCTCTCCTACACCTCAGTCTCCTGTAGCTAACATGACCCCAGGCTCCGATGACTAGAGCCTAACATACATCACCATTTTTTGGGTCTGGGAACACACAAATTTTTTTTTTTTCCCCAATATAAATTAATGATAATTGCATCTTTGATTTGTGCCATTTTAGCTTACAAAAAGTTTTTACAGGAACGTCCTACTTTTGGATAACAGAAGAAACCTAAGTCTGATTTAATGAAATGAAATGAAATGTCATGTAATCTGAATTTTACCATTTTGACTAGTTTATAAGGCTGGAATAAATGCAATACAGTCATGCTTTGACTTGCATCCAGGTTACATTCTGGGTGTTAAGTCGATAGGGTGAAGTGAAATAAACACACAGCACAACATAAGATACGAGGGATGTCTGAAAGGTAAGGTACAAACATTTACTAATCCAACATGTCTATTACTATACAAATAAAACATTGTGCATATGCTACTTTTTCACGTAGTCGCCATCAAGCTCGGAGCACGAGCGCATAAATACACTCCTTGAAGAACGTGGTGTCAAGTGACTGGAGCCAACCTTGCACCTCAGAATTTGGAATGGTATAGGGTAGCTGATGGGGGATCTTCTGGAGCACATGATCACAGACCTGGCTGCATCACGTTTGTGTAAGGATGTCATCCTGCTGCACAACAACGCCAACCCACATAGCCAATCTGACAAAAGAGTGGCTCCAGAGATATGGTTTGGATGTTTTACTGCATCCACCACCTAGTCTGAAGGAGCCAAATCAGGACTATCATCTGTTTGGGCTCCTCAAAAGACAACATTTATCCGGGTGCACCGATGGGACAAGTGCATCAATCTTGATGGCGACCACGTGGAAAAGTAGCATAGTAGTGCTGGTAACATATGCACAATGTTTTATTTGTATAGTAATAAACATGTTGGATTAGTAAATGATTGTACCTTACTTTTCAGACATCCCTCGTACAATGACACATATTTACCTAAACTTCTATATTGTACATACATCTTCCTTGCTTTTTCGAAGATAAAGGAACAAATGTCATCCATTACATTTCTTTCACTAAATCATTAGCTCAACCCAGTAAGATGTCTTTTTTACCTTCTCCTCAGTCTGGAGAACTTAAAACAAATATGACGTATACACTGCGTTTTCTTTCGCAAACTTACAATGACATGACTGAAATTTTGATCATTCGCAGCAGAGCCATAATACTGCAATGACTGAAATTACTGTCATCCGTAGTTAATGCGTTTTAAGCTCTCACGCAGATGTATCTGCGATCAGATGTAAGGGCGGGCATAAGTAGACATATGGCTGTAATTTTGATAGATAACCTTTTAGATCAGAGCTTTCCAAACTATTTGCATCGGCAACACACTTAAGTTTTGTTAACCAAGCCAAATATATAACGTTATCCCAGCAGTTCAGTTGATTCTGGAAAAATATCTTTTGAAAGATATACAAAATTATTCTTAATTTCGCATCACATCTACAGATTATTGGTGACACACTAAAATGTTGCAACACAATTTGGAAAGCTTTGTTTTAGATATTCAATGAAACAAAGAGAGATGTGTAACAAAGAGAGATGTGTAACAAAGAGAGATGTGTAACAAAGAGAGATGTGTAACAAAGAGAGATGGGTAACAAAGAGAGATGGGTAACAAAGAGAGATATGTACCAATTTCAAGGAGTTCTTGTTTGAAATGAGCACAAATTTAGGGGGAGGTGCTATTCTGCAGAAGTACCAAATCATATTTTAAAGTAGTCCTTGGGTACAAAATATTAAAGCATACCATGTATGTGATGGCTTGGCTCCACGAACGGAGATCTGGGAGGGTTTTCCACGTCTTTTTAGGTCCTAAGTTTGCGGGGAATGTATGTAAATAGGCCAACGGTCTGAGCAATGGAGTTTTAAGGTAAAGTGTGACATCCACACAGCTGACCCCCACCCTTTAAACCAAGGGTTTGCATGCTATGGTCCACCAAGGTGGCGTGAATAGCATCAAGGCCCCTAGATCATAGGTTTGAAAGGTGTATCCTTCTCCTTGCAAATGCCCGAGCTAGCTATGGGGGAACTGTTGGAGTATCCCGACAGTATGGCTGACCTAGGTAGTTAAATCACAAGACATGAACAGTATAGTTGGTAGATGTCTGAGCTGGCTGTAGAGTACTACAATCCCTTTGGTTGAGTATCACGACTCTACGGCTGTGTGCAATTTGAATACAGATCTGAGACACACTGCTGGAGCAGATGCCAAGCTAGCTCTTCAGAGGTGTAACCCAACAGTAAGGCTACATTATATATAATTATTTCTGAGTACCTTTTTCTAGTAGCCATTAAAATTACTTCCTCTTTGTAAAATTAGTATATATATTTCCTTCTAAGGAAGTGTGTCGTTAGAAAAACCAGGTAACTGAACATAAGAATTTTAGAAAGAGATAATGGGGAAAAGGATAGGGAAATGACTCTTAAGTCATTGACTACATTGACGAACACATGGTCACATCAATGCCCCGAGAAGCAAGTTAAATTTATTTTTCCTAATGACATTGTTAGTAGTGCAAGTTATAAAAGCTTCATAGACTATATATATTGGTTGCTTGAATATTGTACAGATAGGTTTCCTTCCTCGTATTTTGAGTATCTTCCTGGCAGCAAAGGTGCTAAAGCTTTTCATTTTGATCTAAGCTTACAACAAAACCATAAGAACATCATAACTCGAAGAGGTGGTTTTTGATCAAAACTTCTGGGGTGCCATGGCAAGTTAACGGTACTACCTTTAATTACCCCGAAACCATTGCAACTAGTTGAGGATTTTTAAAGTTAAATACACAAGTAATTTCAGTGTATAACATATTACCTTTCTGAGTACCTTTTTTCTAGTAGCTGTTAAAATTACTTTGTAAAATTAGTATATATACTTCCTTCTAAGGATGTGTGTCATTATAAAAACATAATTTTAGAAAGAGATAATGGGGGGAAAAGATAGGGAAATGACTTAAGTCACTGACTGGAATACTACTTTCTTAATAACATTGTTAGTAGTGGAAGTTATAAAAAGCCTCATAGACATATATAAAGATCACAGGTCAGAGAGAGACCGCTGTTTAAGCAGATACCCGAGAGTGATCAGGCAAAATGATTAATCTGTTGGCTTGTGTGCAACTAAGGTCTATTTACCATCTGTGCACAAAAGAATTTGTTGTGCAGTGAATCATGTATAAGAGTATTGTATTTCATTATTCTGTATTACAATCAAGGTTTGGGGGGGGAGAAGAGAGAAACGGCTATCATTGAGTTTAGTATCCTAAATTCAACAATCCCCCATATGTTGTCTATTTCACATTATGGAAGCACATACAGGATAATCACTTCAAGTGTACAGATTACATGAAAATTAAAAAGGTACTAAGGCACTATTGCCCGGGGCAGGCTATTTTTTTGTTAATATTAAATGGCTGGATACTTTCCGGACAGACTTTGTATTCTCCCAATGGCTAACTCAATTTGAGATATTTCAAAACCTCATATTAGAAAATTATATCAATTATTATTTTGAGCAGTAACTTCCAATTAATTAAGGGAGTATTATTAGTGCTACTTACAGAATAATGATTCTAATTACATCTCATTATGGATAAGGTCAAGTTAAACTTCAGGCTAGAATCGAAGAGCAAGAGAGTTCATGGCAAAAACTAGGTTCAGTTTGTGATTTAAATCAATCAATTGGAAGCCATTTCATCAAGGAAATAAAAGAGGCCTTCTCGGCCAAATTCAGAAAAATCAATCTTTATTTCTTTTGTTTTCACTAGCAAGTGCACAAAATACTCATGGTAGTGTCTACTATTAGTGTCATCATAGTAACTTTAAGAAACCAATTTATAAAATTATAACTAGTAGAACTTAAAAAAAACAAAAAAAACAAAAAACAAACAAGCCTGGCTGCTCCCAGTCAAACTCTGCTCCTACTTCTATTCTGATAGAAGATGATTACTGCAACTTTTGTATTGTATATACAAATACAAATTTATAATTAAAAAAACCCCCAAAAAACTAGCATTCCAAAGGAAATTATGAATCACTGCCACCCATATATGCTGTGTTAGCGGTGATCAATTAAAACGTTGGGCTGTGATCACTACAAAGAAATGTCTGAATTTTCAACAAAAAAACCCCCAAAAAACAAAACAAGTGGGCACAATTAGTGACCAATTTAGCATAAGCTTATATTGAAAATTGAACCCCCACTAAAACCATTTCTACTATGAAAAGTCCGGATACATAGATAGATATAAATGTGTGAACACATGAATAACCTAAACCTTGGGTAGCAGTGATTAATGTTTTTTTTAGTATAAATGTATTTATTTGAATGAAATAAGCCCTAGCATATCTCTAAGCTCAGTCGGTAAGAGTGCCAGCTACAAATCACTTGGTCATGATTCCAAATCATGGTAAGGAAATGTTAATTTTGTAAATGTATTTATTTATTTATTAGAATGAAATAAGCCCCTGCGTATTTCTAATGTAAATCTTTGTAGATATGTAAGAGTTGTCAATTTAGCTTAGTCAGCAAGAGAGCCACCTACCAATCAGTTTGTGATTTCAAATCATAGAAGGGGAATTTACATTTCAGTTTGGTTCAACATGACGGCACAGACAAACAGTGTAGAGTTTACTCCCCTGAATTAGGTGAGGATTGTTCTTGTTACGGTGGGGGGGGGGGGCAATAATAAGAAACATCAGATTGGCTAAAATTACATTAGCAAAATATTAGGGAGAACCCCCCCTTTTTTCTCCCTAATATGTCGCTATTACATAGGGCTTCATCCGAGTGTTCTATTTCTATTACCTGACATTTATACCTTCCAAAGTATGTGGAGTTGAATGATGTGTGAATGAGTTTAACTCATTCACATCACTCAACTGGAAATCACGCCGGGGTGGGGCAGTTACTTATTGAAAAAAATTTTTTTTTTAAAATAATGGATTGTAATAAGTGTAAAGTCTAATTCTGTCGGCTTTGTATCCGATATGAAGAACCACAATAACAATTTATTATTGAACAGTTAATGACCTCGTGGAACTATACCAATGACCTACTTATATCTTTCAGAGCAATCATTACTTTATTCATCACGCACAAAGGAATATCTATACCTATAAAAACCAGTTTGTGGCTTGGTCACGATAATTTATGTTCATACAAGTGTGTAGACCAGCTACAACTTTTATATTTTGCATACATAGCGCCGATATATGTCCAAATCCAATGGTATATTAAAAAAAAAAGATTTAGATTTGCATAAGACAATGCTGAAAACCAACTCAGAATAGCACAGAGAGCCATGGAAAGAGCAATGCTAGGGATAACTCTAAGAGATAGAAAAAGATCAACATGGATCTGAGAGAGGACTAGAGTGAAGGATATTATACAACTAATTAAGCAGCAGTGGAGATGGGCTGGCCACCTAGCAAGAAGCGATGACAACAGATGAGGGAAAAGACTAACTGATTGGTGCCCATGGGACAGTAAACGAAGTAGGAAAAGGCCAGATACAAGATGGAGGGACGAGATAGAAAAGTTTGCCGGTAAGACTTGGCAGAGGTTAGCACAAGATAGGTCGTCATGGAAGGAGATGGGAAAGGACTTTGTCCAGCAGTGGACTTATAACAGCTGATGATGAATCTTTGTACATGAAGTAATAAACCGATCCCCCATGATTAATACATCTATTTCTATTGCTTTGACTATACAAGTGGGTATTTATTAGGACACGTGCCTTCATTAGAAAATTAACAGGCTGGTTGATGAACCTGGTTTACATACACCAGACCTTATGATAATTATCTTTTTGAACAATAAAAAGTTAACTCAGAATAACTTGTGTTGCTTTTCCTGATTCAGTGAAGAAGAAAAAACATTAAGGTTATATTACCCTGAGCTTCAGCCAGAAAAATAAATCATTTTTAAGAACAGGTCTGGTTAGTTGCTCAATAGAAACCGTCACGTGACAAACGTCTTCATATTTTACATACATAGCCCTCAAAAATTGTCTGAATAAAATGGTATAATAAAAAATAAAAAATTTTAAAAAAGAAGAAAAGTTAATTTTTAAATTTTTTTTTTATCATATATGAAATCAAATGATGGATAATTTTATATCCAATCGACAGAATATGATAATTATAATGACACTTATTAGTGAGAGCCTAGTGGACGCGGGTTCGATCCCCGCACAAAGTTTGTTTCTTTATTCACATTTACGATTTGGGCCACTCGTTTAGCAGTCGCTCACACAGACGCCGGCAAATATAGGCTCTCACTAATAAGTGTCATTATAATTATCATATCATATATGCAAAATCTTATAGATATATATAATCCCAAATGATTAAGTATATCGCCAATATTCCTGTCATATGACGGGCAATATTCTAATTACATAATTATTGATAGCTGCTGATGCAGATTTTCAATAACATTCAGAGTTTCTCTATGACTACTTTAAATGAAAACATTGAACTCTTCTTGAAAATGTTGATTCTCTTTAACAAAAGGTTCTCAAACCTTTTCTTCTGGCGTACCCCTTGTGAAGAATATAGTGTCAAATATATGGATAGGAGGACCTAGACAAATTAATGCTATGGTCAAGAGAATGGTTATTAGCTTTTAATGAAGATAAATGTAAGGTGTTAAAGAAAGACTACCTGTTTGTCCTGTCTGCCAGTGAAGAATAGTGTAAAATGTATGGATACCATAAAACAGATAATAGAACTGTAGTATTTGTTAGTAATTGCATTTAATTCAATGTTACATTTTAAATGAGATGGAGGAGCTTTGCTCTTTCCAACTCAATTCTAGGCACAATTTCAGAGTGACACTCACATATTCTCAATTGACAGTTTTGCACAAAATTTGGTTTATACTAAAGGAAAAGCACATTAAGAGTGTGTAAGGAGGTCAAACGAGCACGGATAAACGTGCAAACCAGAGGTTTGATTTTACAGAATTACCTTTTTGATTTAACTATAAGCCAACTGAATGTCAGGTTTACAAAACACACACGGTTTATATAAAAAAATAAATAAATTTGTAAAATTTTTTTTTAAATTTAAAAAAAAAAAAAAA
>VCCN01006223.1:747183-757825 GCA_006491835.1 Architeuthis dux
GGTGTACCCTTAGCAGTACCCCAGTGTGAAAACCAGCTGCTCTATGATAGGATGTAGCTGGAATTTCACTTGCATACCGAAACGCATGTGACACCACCATAACACACAAATGGCAAAGACTGAGTTTAAATTCACAACTGTCAAGTGGTAAACGCTGAATTCAAAAACTGAAAAACAAATAACCCCCATAGTTTCCCCTCGATCTTGATAATGATAATTTGGTTGAAAGCGTTTGATCACAAATGTTTGGACAATACTTATACGCACTGGATCAACACACCTTTGTTCCTTTGTATGTAAACAAATTGACTAAAGAAATTAAAAACCAGGTATGGTTAGTTACTCAATAGAAACCGTCACGTCAACATAGAGGGACACTTCATATCATGTACCTAAAGATACAATCAGGTAGAATAAGGAGCGGAGCGAATGTGTATGTTTCTGACCGCTGCCTTTGCCATGAGAGTGCTGTTAGCTCAGTGATAAAGAACAGGACCGTGTATAGATAGCTTCCAGGTTGGACGCGGTTCGATCACCACACAGCATTCATTTCTTTATTAATTTATACAATCGAGGCCGCCCATTTAGCAATTGTTAACACTGATGCCAGGTTGATATGGGTTCTCAATTAATTAATAATTGTCTTTATAATTATCATAATTTATCCATTCCTTTATTTCATACTGTCGACATATGAAGTGGGCTCCCTATCACATGAATGATATAAACGTGTATGTTTCCGAGAGTGGCATTAACTCGGTGGTAAAGAGCAGGACCGCGTAGAGGTTGCTTTCAGGGTCGACGCAGGTTCGATCACCGCCCAATGCTCATTTCTTATTTCATTTATATGATCTAGGCCGCCCGTTTAGTAATCCCTAACACCGGGCTTATATGGGTTCCCAATTAATTATTAATTGTCTTTATAATTATCATATATATACATATCCCCAATGTTCACTGTGCCTGTTATCGACAATCAACAAATCTGAAATGGAATGTTCCCCCCCCCCTTTTTTTTTTCAATGCTTCCTGACAAAGCTAAATAATGCAAACACAAGTAAAAAGTAACAAATACCTATTAACCAGAAATAGTGAGCCCTCAATCAGCTAAGCAAAGTTTCTATCAGGCCAACTCATATCTAATCAGTCATTCCTTAAAAATCTCTTTTCCTAATGAATGGGATGAAACTTTAGACCAAAGTCAAAGACCTGGGGCTTTATACTATTAATGAATAAACAATTATCTTTCTATGTTAAGATTTTACAAGCAACGGAGCTGCAGATAAAAGAGGGCGGAACACTTTCTAAGCGGTATGAGACCTTGCTTCAAGGCCGTACCAAGGGAAAAATGCGGAGAGGGGGCAAAGGGTAACCAAGCCGAACCAAATGCAGCTGGGGGTTTCGAATTTCCTAGCATTTCAGGATCCAAATTCCTTGCATTTCAGCAGTTTGAGATGATAAAATATATTTTCATTTTCAGCAGTCTTATATTGGCATAAAAGGTGTATATTAATTTGGTTTCCAGGCAAAAACTTGGAAATTCTGGTGTAATTCAGATGTAAGAATGGCTAATAATTGCATAATTCATCTCAAAATGGTTTATTCTTACTTTCATATTTTGTTTTATTCTTATTTCATTTTTGTCTTTTTTGATCCGTAAAAAGTTTAGGGTGCCCCTCCCTGGCCCAACGCTCGTTACTGCCATGTGCCTTCATTAAAAACTTAACAGGCTGGTTGATGAACGTTTGGTAACCAACTGCTTACAATAATTATCTTTTTGAACAGTAAAAAGTTAACTCAGAATAACTTTGTTTTTTCTTCACTGAAGCAACAACATGAGACCAATTTCTACTTGAAGGAACATTATGTGGGATTATGGGTAGGCAAATTGACACATTCACGTGAATGTACCAAGATGTTCAGTAGATGTCACTTAGTACATTTTATGAGTTAAAATCAAGGATAAAATATATTATATAAGAGACTGTGCAGATCAATTAAATTGTATGTGACACCGGTGTCACAGTGGGTTCTTAAGGTTATTTTACCCGAGCTTCAGCCAGAAATAAAAATAAATCCTGAATATTTTTAAGAACAAGTCTGGTTACTCACTCAATAGAAAGTCTTCTGGCAGCATGCCGTGTTGGGGGTGATCAATTAAAAAACTGGAAGAAGGGGGTGATTAATGAACAAGTTACTTCTATCACATTTTGTTGGACAGTAAACTAAAAAAAACAAGCGTGAAAGCTGCCAGAGACAAACTAATGGACCAATTTAGCATAAACTTACATTGCAAATTGAACCCCCTATTAAGAACCTATATTGTTTGGGTTTTTTGGGGTGGGCAATCTTTTTTTAAAAGTTTTTTCTAGACATAAGGAGTAAATGTTTCAATTTTCAGCTCTCTAGCGCCATGGTGCCCCCTGCATACATAGCCAGCCAAACTTAAAAACTGAAGAAACCTATGTTGACAGATTTGGTCCCAGTTTTGATTGATGGTTTCTAATTGTGGATTCCTAAGCATGATTCATTATTTTAGCCAGAAGTGGTCAGTCTGCAAGAAGATAAGCTGATTATGTCTCTAGATTTAGTGGTCAGTCAAGCATGAAAAGTGACCAAACCTAAAAGCCAGAAAAACATAGGAATCAGTCCAAGACACAGGATAACATCTGACAGGTATTAGCTTTTTCAATACAAGGTCAGTCTCTAAGGACAGGATTTGGCAAGAGAGTACTCTGGCCAAATTTAATGGTTGACTTTATGTAAATTGGACATACAAGGTCAGTTGGGAAAGAATCCAACCAAATTTATTTCTATAGAATACAAACTATCTAAAAACGTTTTTTGAAAATCTTTCCTGAAAAACCAATTATATTTAATAATACATTGAACTTAAATAAAATTTAAGAATATGTACAATTTTAACATTTTTCTTTATGTACAGTATCGCCCATAAATAATTACACACCTACCACTTTTTAATAGAAAGTTAATGGTCTTCTAAACCAAACATACCAGGATTTTATTATTTCTAGTGGAACATTACACAATCAAAATAGATATCATTTATGACCAAACTTTCCAACATTGAAACTGTTGCCAAAAATATTTTTTCGTAGTGTTGTACTCATCTTTCGATAGCAACATATTCATGGCAAGAGAGTTTCAATGCTGTAGAGTTTGGTCATAAATTTTTTATTTTGTAATGTCCCACTAGAAATAATGAAATCCTGCTATATTTGGTTTAGAAGAAAATTAACTTTCTATAACAGTGATAGGGGTGTACTTATTTATGGGCGATATGGTATATACATATACAGTGCCAGATTAAGGCATGGGCTTTAGGGGCTGCAGCCCAGGGGTCCCCCAGAGATTAGATGAAAAGTTATTTCATTTGTGAATGCATATTGTTTTGCTTGTGTTATCTTTGAGGGTAAAGATGGATCAAAAACCCAGTTTTCCGTTAGAACATAGAACAGAACATATCACTGGGGGCCTCACAATACCTGGAGCCCAGGGGCCTACAAAGTCTTAATTCAGCCCTGTGCATAGAGAATATATGGCATTGTGGATTTCATTTTTTTTTAAATGTTTGGGGGGGGTGGGGGCTTTGTCCAACTGAGACCCTGCCCTTCTGAAAGGCTGTGCTGATTGTATATAATTATCAATGCACACACTAAAGACACATATACATCAATGTTTACAGATACAGTATCATTAAAAAAATTTTTTTAATTTGAAGGAGAAAGTTTGTGTGTGCTTACCATGGTAATATGAGAATGCATTCATTATTATCAAATGCTTTTTAATCTATGATATCTGATAATTCCACCAACTGGCTAATCTAATCTGGCCCTGCAACTGCAGAGCTCAAACTATTGACCAATTTACTGAATTGACTGGTGTACAATGAGAGAAATTTAATACAAGAAAGAAAAAAAATCAAATCAGGTCAAAATCGGGCAGAGTTAGCATTATACTCGAGTGTTAAAAAACAAAAACAATAACATATACACATTAAAGATTTTTTTAGCTCCGTGTGTGTGTGTGTTGAGGAGGGGGGGGGGGCTCATATTATACTCAAGGTCGTATTGTATTCAAGAAAATACAGTATATATATATATGTGTGTGTGTTTGTATTGTGTTTTTAAAGAAACAATATGTTGAATGTTCATAGTGCTTAATATTTTAGTGAATAAAAACAATAAAACAGCATGTAAAAATGTTATGGGATTCGCTACAGATTGACAGTCAGTTTCATTGTCATAAACCATTTGTCTGAGGAGTTGCTTGTGGCAATGAAACGGACTATCAATCTGTAGCGAATCCTTGTATGTATATAAAAAGCAAGAAAGTAGGACAATACTATTCTTTTAAAAAGGTATACCGAGTTAAATGTTCTGATTACTTAGTGGACAAACTTTATCCATGTACAGAGATGCACGCACACTGGATTTTGTCATGACAATTCTATCCATCCATACTTTACAACAAAGAAGCCTGATCAAAAGGTTTTCACTTGTTATTTGGTCGTCTCTCTCGCCAATCTATGTTTCACTGGCCTGATTGCTGATGGCTTTTGTTTTTGTCTATCACAAGTGGCTTCGATGTATTTTATTCACTAATTACAAAGTACCAAAAGCGGATTCAGTGAAGGGACAGTGTTTTAGTCAGTAAATATACACTGGTAGATCGCATCCAAATAATAATGACAGTAATTAGAGACCATGCAGAAGACAAAGCAGTCTTCAAGAAAAAGCAGTTTCGTTGATTGGCAGAAGATTAGAAAGCAAGAATCAAATAACAACCTTCACAATGATGGCAATACCAGTAACCAAATACTTCACATCCACAGTTTCATAAGACAGACAGAAAGTAAGAGTCCATTTTAGCATTATAGTTACATTGTAAATAGAACCCCCTATTAAAAACTTAATTTTTCTCAAAACTGATAGATTTCTGGAAGAAACGATTGATTGATTAGCAGAAGACTACAAAGCAAGAATCAAAATAGCTTAAATAACCTTCACAAGGGGTAGACTCCGTGTCAATTAAAGTAACCAAATACTTCACATCTGTAGTTTCATAAGACTACAGAAAATAAGGGTCCATTTAGCATTATAGTTACATTGTAAGTAGAACACTTCTAAAACCTTGAATTAATTTTTCTCAAAAGTGATCAATTTTCCAGAAGAAACAAAAGGTCTTATTGATTAAGAGCACATCAAATTACAGGTATACCTTGATTAGCGCGGTTAATTTGTTCCAAAGCTTTCCGTACTGTTCAAAACAGCAGTTAAAGTCTTATAATAATTTAATGTGGTTTTTTTTTCAGCTTATACTTAGTTACATCAATTTATACAGCAATACCATTACCAAAGTCGGTTTAACCAAAAGTTGATTGGTCACATTTCTTCAGAGTTTATTATTTACCAAAAACACTGCAATGGGGGTATGTTAATGTTTACAATTTATGAAAACAAAAGCATCTATTGTAAACCTAGTATTTATTTACAATAAGATTTACTACTTATAACATATTGTGTATAAAATTTATGAAGAAAAAAAAAAAGAAAAAAAAAAAAAGGATTTTATTTACGATCATTAGGTGCCTGTATGTGATTTATGAAAAGAAAAAGGATTTATTGTTGATAGAGTTACAATAAAAGGAATTTTATTTTCATTTTATTTTATATTATTTGGATTAACATAGGTAATTGTATAGTTCAGCTGCGTAGAATCGTTGTTCAATGGACAGCGTAGATTATTTTAAACCATACTACAACAGAATGCGCACAAATCAAAAACGCACTATTCAAGGTATTCCTGTACTTTACGATTTGCAGACAAATTTAGCCGTCTTGGGTTACCCAAATCATAACCCTTTATAGAGTTGTCAATTGTTTGTGTGGGATAAATGAATAATGGCTTGTCCTAGGATGTATTTTATTTATCAGTAATTACAAAGTAACAAAATCCGATTTGGTGAAGGGACAGCGTTTTATTCAGTGAATAGACACTGGCAGATCACATCCAAATAATGAACAGTAATTAGAGAGTATGCAAAAGAGAAAGTGCTCTTCAACAAAAGCAGTTTCGCTGACTGGCTAAAGATTACAAAGTAAGATCTTAAAAAACAAGAATAAATAAAATCAGGGACATAACATGCTCTTGGATAAATTGCTTTCTCTAACCTTAGAATGGAAGTGATGCCATTAGGTGTATGTATCTAGTAGGCAGTGTTGCCAATTTAGCACGTTTCGTGCTTGATTTAGAGCGTTTCTTGTTTTGGCAGTGCAAAAAGCGCTAAATTAGCGCCTAAAAGATTTTGGCCATTTCGGGCCATTTTCTGGCTATTTCTGACCATTTTTAGCATCTTTTTGGTGGTTTCTGGCCATTTAAAAAAAAAAAAAAATCTAGCTCTCTTTGGCAGTCAAACTAGCACGAAAATATTTTTTGAGTTGGCAGCACTGATGGTAGGTAAACAAAAATTATTTCTCAGCAGCATGGAGGTGCAGAGTGGGGTAATGGTTACCGGCACGGAAAACAGAATCAGCGAACCAATTGTTTCAAGAATAGCATGAATCCACTTTTCCACCTTCGGTACTGGTAAATAGCAGAGCAGTTGGAGCCCTGTAAGGCTGTCCGTCTAAAATAGCCTTTTACACAACTCACAGGGTTAAAAATACATTGTTAACTCTTTCCTCCCTGGCAGCCATGTTTGATTACTTCCCTGACTGCCTGCTCTAACAATGTGCCTGTGTGCCCTTAAACTAATTTAACAGTCTGTGACTGAACAAAAAAATACAAAGGGCAGTAGATAAATTGCTATATCTCTTAATATTAAATGTATGCTTCCTAAATTCTTAGTGATTATTCCGAATGTATCACTTCCAAGTCCAGTGAAATAAAACCAGCAAAAAGTTCATTTCAAAAGGTATTTTTATTGATTGTTTGGCATTGTCATGATTTAAATTTGTGTATGATTTAAATTTAAATGTGTTTTTTTTTAGTCATTTTGTTTTGTTGCTCGGGAAATAATGCAAATACGAGATCACGCTTCTACGTGTGATCAGGGCATGAGTGAAATTTATGATCACGCCTAGGTGTTATCAGGGAAGAAAGGGTTAAGAAAGAGAATGAAAATTTACGTACACACAAAAATAAGGGACACCTTGCCACAACGCTCCGGGGACACAGATGATGCAGGGTGTCTGAAATTTTGAGTTTCAGACACTTCATTTCCTGCATTCTGGTGAATTTTTATGCATCAATGTGCTTTTTATGCATCAATTTCAAAGTTCACTCTACTCTCAACATGAATTTAAAGGAAATAAAGAGTCAATAAGAGTAAAGCACAGTTGCATCAATTATTTTAAGGATTAAAACATCAGATCATAGACAAGAGCAAAATGTTTGGTCTCTCAAAATAAACTGGTATTGGTATATTTGGAAGAAGCAAGAACTCATTGATGAACTTGGAAATAGCAAATGACCTGGTAGACAACTATGTTGGATGACTGAACAATATATTTATTTGTGAAAATAAATTTTATTTTTTTAGTTGTCAAACGGATCAGAACAACTATTCTCTTTCTCTATCCAACCAACCCAAAACATCCGTGTTACATTTTCTTCCATGTATATTTTTGTTGCACCTTGCTGCCGGAAGCAAAGCCTTGTCCTTCAAAAACATTGTGTTGAACTTGGCACAGGACAAAGTTTAGTGAGACAAGTAGCTCACTGTTCATGTGCGCCACAGAGCACCGGTTCCGGAACTCACTCCACTTACTGTACATCCTGGAGAAGATTCTCACCACAAACCCCGAGGAGGCTGGTATGCTCAGAATGTAAAAGATAATCGAGAGCATATTTGGCAGATAAGCTACTTGAAATACAGTAATCCACATCTTTGTTGTTCCACTCCTGGAGCTTCTCCACAATGTTCACTGTAGTGCACTCATCATAGAGGTCATCCATATTCACTCTGGCTATGAGGTAAAGCTTCTCACAAATCTTCTCCAGGTCACTGAAGGTGAGTTTGCAATGGAGAGAGAGAGGGGTGGGAGACAGTGAAGCCAATTGCTTTCAAAGAAGTTAAACCATTTCTCGATGAACGCAGTGAACTCCTCCCGTACCTTGCTTTGCATTAACTGGAGAGAGATATTGCAGCTTTGTTCTTGTGAGGTAACCGTAAGACTGGTCATCTCGCCTCTGTTTGGCACTGAAGGAATGCATGATGGGATACAGTTCTACACATGTTGTGGCATTGGCCTCAAGCGTCTTGACCTCTTCAAAAGAGGGATAGAATGTTGTTGCAGAAGAGAAGGTAAACCTCCTGTACTCCAGAATCACTGGTGAGCTTTAACAAAGTCCCAATTTGTTTGGGGCATTCATTTCCAAGGCTGATGAAGTATGACTTCATTGCCGACCAATTTCGGATATAAAAATTTCAAAAGAGTTGACAATGCTGAACAGTACCCACATTAGCCAACCAACAACAACTTACTGTATCCGCATCTGGGGTATCATGAACTGAATGATTCCACTGTGACCTCTGTCCTTGCACTGCTCAGATGTGGTAGTTCCCTGCTGAATGTTGCCACAGGTCGGACAGTCCACCATGATCAACAGAAAATACTCTGTGGCAAACTGTATGGTTGAGTTTGCCTTGAACTCATTTTCACTGACAGAACGGACCCACACGTGGTCCATCTGCCACTGGGTCTTGTATTTGGCCATCTTTATCTTTGCGGAGGGACTATTCTCAGATATTTTTAAAATTTGCACATCCGAGTGTTATAATTGCATATGACTGCAAAGAAATTAGGTCGGTTGGCACAGCGGAAGAAAAAAACAGCATGAAGACGGACGACCTGTGTACACAAGGGGTTTCTTTTTCAACTGCCAAGAACAAGATTTCAGTTCCCCTAGTTCTTGATCTGTTTAAGGGCAGAGGGAACATATTTCCGGTCTGTGATCCCTTTCCTCTTAGCCCAAAGGTTTTCAAAATATGCGCCGGGGGCGCGGTGAGCTACCAAGGGCGCCGCCCAATATTCAAAAATTTTAATAGTCATACATTGATTTACACCTGACCGAATAATGTCCGATTGCAAATACATTCTCATAAGAGCTTAAAACTCATTAACGTGATGGGAAATGTAGCGAGGCTGCTGATTTCTAGTAATTTTCTGCTGCCTGCCATCATTCTCTTTATCTATTATTTTTATTCTTAGTCTTTCGCTTGTTCAAGATAATAGACACCTGTATCAATGAAAATAATCTAGAATGAACAAAGTGCATTGGTATCTGTACAGATGGTGGTTGTTCTATGTCCGGGGCTTATGGAGTGTTGCAAGCACTAATTAGAAGCAAAGCTCCTGATGCACAGAGGACCCATTGTAGAATTCACAGGGAAGCACTTGCATCAAAGCATCTAAGTCATCCAGTAAATCTGGTTCTGGAATGTGTAGTGAAGTCGATCAACTATATAAAAAGTCGGCCTTTAAAGGCATAATTTTTCAAATATTAATGCGAAAATGTGGAAGCCGAACACACATCTTTGTTTTGTTAACGATGGTTATCTTGTGGAAGTGTACTGTCTCGTACGTTCGAATTACAGCAGGAACTTTCCAGATATCTTGAAGACGGCGGACAGCTGAGGAATGGTAACTGTCCATTTCGCTACATTGGCAAATTTGATTGTATTTCCCATTGCTAATGAACTAATATTGATTAACAAGGAATTCTGTAATAGATTTCAGATCAAAAGAAACTAATCTACGTATTTTCTCTTCACCATTTGATGCCAATGTTGACCAGGCTCCCGAGGAATTACAAATGGAGTTAATTGAACTTCAAGGGAATGAAGATTTAAAAAAAAAGGAAAATGAGAGATTATTCATTACTCAAGTTTTATATGAATCTACCTAAAGAAGCTTTCCCCTGCATCATGGATTTTGCAAGGAAGAAATGTCCGTGTTTGGGAGTACTCATAAATGCGAGCAGTTGTTTTCAAGAATGAAAACACAAAATCAAAAACAAGATCAAGGCTGACAGACTATCACCACCAAAATAATTTAAAACCCATAAGAACCCAGACCCATTTCTACTTGAAGGAACATTATGTGAGATTATGGGTAGGCAAATTGACACACAGTCATGTGACTGCACCAGGATGTTCATTAGATGTCACTTAGTACATTTCATGAGTTAAAAATCAAGGATAAAATATAATATATAAGAGACTGTGCAGATCAATTAAATTGTATGTGACACCAGTGTCACAGTGGGTTCTTATGAGTTAACAGTAGCCACATCCAGCATTTCTCCAAACATTGACACTCTGGTCAAGAAAACCCAAACCCAAGTTTCACAATAACATGAGGTTTTGAGAAATTTTTTTCTTGTATATCATAATAATGCCTATTATATTTACGTTAATAATACATCAAAGTCCCAATTGTAATGTTTCTAATAAACAGTATTAGTTAGTTAGTTAGTTGTTATTTAAGGCCATTTTTATATATAAAAAAATATATATAACCATACACTAATATAGTAATATATAAAATAGATACATAATTTATATAAATTTATTTATGTTTCAATTAAAATGTTTCTAATAAACAGTTTTAGTAAT
>VCCN01006223.1:786410-799791 GCA_006491835.1 Architeuthis dux
TATATTGTAATTTTGTTCCATTAAAACTCTCCATACAGACAGATTTAAAAACAAAAAAATGTTCTTAGCACCAAAACATCCATTGCTAAATGGTCTGGTGCCAAACCTATTTTGGCACCAGCCCATTTGGTGCCAAAACATACCAAACCCATTATATGTATATTTGTATTGACCGAGGTTAACTTTATCTAGTATGGAGTCACAATAGTGGAGCACCTAGTGAGGCTTGAACCTACTACCTCAGCTGCTGTTTATACCAGTGTTTCTTAACTCTTTCCTCCCTGGCAGCCATGTTTGATTACTTACCCAACTCCCTTCATCTAACAAAGTGCCTGTGTGCCCTGAAACTTATCTAACAGCCTGTTGCTGGACAAAAAAATACAATGGGCAGTAAATAATTTGCTATATCACTTTTAATATTAAATGTACGCTTACAAAATTTTCCAGTGAAATAAAACCATGGAAAAGTGAATTGAAAAACGTATTATTATCAGTGTTTTTTTAGTAAATTTTTCATCAATTTTCAAAAGAATTTTGTTGTTTATTTTCAATATCAATTATCACGCTTCAGGTGTTATTGGAGAGGAAAGAGTTAACCTATTTCAGTATCATTCAACCGCAAGTCTTTATTACAAAACTTCATTCACGCAAGACTAAATTTCCAAATGTTTTTGATCATTTTCATCTTATTCTCCCTTGCGTATAATTTTATATAAATCATATTTCTCGATGTTGAAGAAGCTATCTTTTTACCGAGCTAAGTATCGAAATATTTACCTTGCATCCTACAGGCCAAACATTATTTTTTTGATTGACCTATCCTATTTTTATTTTTTCAAAATTGTGCAAGTCAAAATTGGGGTGCATCCTCAATACCAGGGAATATGGTAATTCATCCTCAATGCCAGGGAATATGGTAATTCATTTTGTATCACAAGCAAAAAGCATAACTTACTTCAATTCTTAAGTGTTTATTTTAATCATGGTTTTTGAACATCCTATAAATATGTAAAGAAAACTAAGAGTGACTTAAAACTTAGAATTAGATTTTTAGAAATAATGTTTTCTTATTGTACAAGTTTACCACTAAAATTACATTTTTAAGGGCAATCATTACCTTGTCCGTCTCCATATGGCTGCCGTTTCGGCACACATTGACTTGAGCTGATAGCAGAAACACGGATATTGAAACAGCAGCCATATGGAAACAGGAAATTTACAGTGAACGATTCCCTGCATTTTGTGGATCCAAATGATCCAACAATCCACACAAACCAAGTGCCAAGAACCTTCCACACATACAAAGCCAACATTTTGTAGCATGCATGATACCTCGGACCAATTATTTATATCTTACTTACAAGAGTTTATGTGGAGGAAAAAACACAAAGAAAACCTGTTTGGAAATGTTCTGTACTAGATTTCACATTATTACCCTAACCCTAAAAATAGCAACACCAACCCTAACCCTACCTCCCAACCCTAACACTAAACTTACCTACTAACACTACCTACTAACCCTAACACTAACACTAAACCTACCTACTAATTCTAACAATAACCCTAACTTATCCTATGTTCAATTTTATTTATCAAACTTTTGCTTGAATAAAAAAAAGTCTCTTGAAATACATGAAATTGCCTGGTATCAGTAGACCAGTTAAAAAAACAAAAAAACAGAAAATCCCGTTCTGAGGAATCTTCTTGTCACTTTCGTAGACTTTAAATACATACAGATGAGACAGAGAAGGTCATGATAGCCTTTTTAAGTATAGAAAAATATTTTCATTCACCCTTTACATTTCATTCACTCGTCATTCAACTCTCTAGTTTCATTCACCTCCAAAATAATTTCATTCACGTTTGGGTGAATCATTAACCAATTCAAGAAGCAGTTCTATTTAAGACTAATTAAGGCTAAACTCTACAGCAGATATCTACAAAGCTTATCATAGTTCAGCCAAAACCTTACCTACGTAAACTGGCTTAAAATATCATTGGCACTAACATACAATTGTGGTTATTCTTTTGTTTGTCTTACTGCTAGAATTTGCAGTGTAGCTATATATGTAATCAGGAACACCAGGAGAATGGAATCGATTAACTGAGTTCAAACTCTGATTAGGACAGTTTGTGTTCACCTGGCACTAATGCCAAGGGGCGCCGGAACCATGGGGCCAGCGGAGGCAGCTGTGTGCCCGCTATGAAAAAAGGAAAGTGTAAGACATATTGAATCAAATATTTATTTCTAATCACCAACTGAATAAAAATCTTCTCATAAATACAAAAACATTTTCACTATAAAATCAAATCTATAGAGTAGCAAACATCTGTGTCTCGTCAAATTCTTTTCCACTCACGTTATGAAACAAACAAGATGTCATCAATTTTGTCTTTTGAACTTCAACTGAAAACCACTAACTGGAGGAGGCGTTGTCAAGCCATAGAATATGACAAAATGTTCTTGCATGAACCCGATTGAAAAGTCACGTGTTCTGTTGTAGACAACCCAGTGTTGCCAAATTAACCATTTTTTGGCTAGATCTGGCTGAATTTCTTTCTCCAATTTATCTGATAAAAATTGATCAGATTTTTGGCCATCATAAATAGAAATAGAAAATCTGGCCAATTTTAATCAAAAAATAATTAGTAAGTTAAATAAAAGTAAATGTTTTATTCTCATTAATAATTTGTTCTGGAGTCTTAGTTATTTTATTTGATAAGTGGACTTTAAATGAGTATATAAAACATTTTTAGCAATGAATTTAGCTGGAAATGAAAACTTTAGCCGATTTTAGCCATCACAATAAAAATGATGTCGTAAAATGCCCTTTCTGAAAAGCTGCCCCCCAAACTGCTTCTGGCACCCCTGCAAATGCCCATAGATAGAGAAATGGGGACAAAAATCGTTGCCCCATGTGTTGTGTGACGTGGGAAACAACTTTGCTTTTCTATATATGTAATCATTGGAATGAATGGAAGTTTTTATGTATTTATTTAATAAATCCTACCTGTGATATCATGGGTTACATAAACAACTAAGTTATGCAATAGAAACTGTATCATTTAGACATCTCTGTTTTATGCTATATATTAGGGGTCGGCAAACTTTTTGGGGGCCGGGCCCAATTTGAAATGTTTTAATGTCTTGCGGGCCAAGATGAATAAAAAATCAAACTATCATTCCAAAGGAAATTATGAATCACTGCCACTGATATATGCTGTGTTATATAAGATCAATTAAAAAGTTGGAAAAAGGGGTGATCAATTAATAAGTTACTTCTCTTGCCTTTTGTTGGGCTGTGATCACTAAAAAAGGTCTGAATTTTCAAAATCTAGTGACCAATTTAGTATAAACTTACATTGAAAATTGAACCCCCCCCCACTAAAACCCTATTTTAGAGGGGAATTTTTTAAAAAACATACTCTTTGAGGGAAGTGTATGTACAAAATTGAACCCCCCTCCAAAAACCCTATTTTAGAGGGGAATTTAAAAAAAAAAAAACATACTCTTTGAGGGAAGTGTATGTACAAAATTGAACCCCCCTCCAAAAACCTATTTTGGAGGGGAATTTTTAAAAAAACAAAAGAAAACATTTTCCCTACTCATTGAAAGGTGTGCAAAGTTTTAAGTTTCTACTATGAACGGTAAGGACTGGGCAAAGTCCGGATACATAGATAGATATAAATGTCAGAACACATGAATAACCTAAACCCAGCAACAGTGTTTAAACCGGTCTGTTGTGGGTAGCGGTGATCAACAATGATCATACAAAGCTATGGAAACAGCTTGTTTTTTAGTTACTTTAATGTTTTTCATGATAGGAGTTTTTTACCTACATAAACTTCCACGTACTATCAATCATTGAGAACTGTGATGTTTGGTTTGTGGATCAAATTTTGCCATTCCTGTAATCAAAACAAACTGAAAGTGTTGATCTGTTAATACTGACCTTTTATTTCATTATAAAACATTGATTCATTTGAGTCCACTACAAAATGAGATTTCTGCTCTACTTTTCAAGATTGAATTTTTTAACTATGCAAAGATAGATAAGGAAAACATAGAAGCTTTGTATGCAACATCACATATTCAATGAAGTCAGATTTGACCAGATTTGACCTGCTGTCTGTATATATATTATGTGCAATTTAAGAATAAAACATAAAATAATTCATATTATATATATAATAGCCCTATTCTGTCAGTAACACTTGCATTAATTCTTGACCACTGATAATCCCTCTTTCCTGATTTTCAATGTAGTTTTATAGTAAAATCATTAACAATAGATTTACATTATACATTTAATAGACCTATTCTCTCAACAAGGCTTGCATTAATTCCTGACCACTGATAATCCCTCTTTCTTGATTTTCAATGTATTTCTATGGTAACTCACTGGCAATGCATTTACATTCTACATATAGTAGCCCTATTCTGTCAGTAATACTTGCCTTAATTTCTGACCACTGACAATGCCTTTCTACTTTATTTTCAATTCACAACATACAGACTGAGTGTCAAAACTTGGTAAAAATTTGTGGAATTCAGTATTTAATCATCAAATTTTGTTTTCCCCAGCAGCTAGAAATATTTAGTTTGGCACAGAAAATGATTAAAGCTAAGCAGGGATTATGGAGTAGTGATCAAGTCAGTGGGCAGCAATAAGAAAAAACAAAATCTTTCTTACTGCCAGAATTTTCTATGTCACTATATATGTAATCATTTGAGTGGATGAAAGTTTTGATGTATTTATTTAATAAACCCTACTGTGATACTAGGAGTTACATAAACATCTAGTATTAAAATCATTTCCAATCACTGCTACCCACAACAGACTGGTTTAAACACTTAGGTTATTCATGTGTTCTGACAATTATATGTACCTATGTATCCATGGCCAAACAGAATGGTTTGTTGTAGTCTAAGAACGTTTCGATTAATTGATTTATTGCATGTAGATGATCTATTGTTGAGTAGCCGCTTCTGAAGCCTGCCTGCTCGCATGGTTGGTTTTCGTCTAGAGTGCCTGTTAATCTGTTTGTGATTATTTTTTTGTGAATAGTTTATATATGTTAGGTAAAAGCAGTCTTCAACCCAATGTGAGAACAAATCATCCAAAACATATATGAAAATGGAACCGCAATAATTAGACTACATAAAGATACAAACAAGATAAAGATAGCCAAAGGAGTAAGGCAAGGAGATACAATATTACCTAAACTATTACAGCGATCCTTGAAAGCATCTTTCAGAAAACTGACTGGGAGGGGATGGGAATGAACATAGATGGAGAATACTTAAGCCACTTAAGATTTGCCGATGACATTTAATTGGTGTTAAAATACAACTATGGCTATCGTCTTATTTTAAAAAAAAGGTTTTCTTACTGCCAGAATTTGTTACGTCACTATATATGTAATCATTTGAGTGAATGAAAGTTTTGATGTATTTATTTAATAAATCCTACTTGTGATACTAGGATCTGTATAAACATCTAGTATTAAAATCATTTCCAATGCGTTTTTAATCATTGCTACTCACCGTAATGTTTATATAAATGTAACTATATGTTAAATCAATAAACATGCCAAAGCAAGCTCCCAGCAACCCTCATTCCGTTTCTGGTCCCAGACTGGAAGTGGGAACGGGGAAGGCTCACTTCTTACCAGGCGAAGAACCCTATCACATATGTTATCTTGTTCCGTCTTCTTTTCTTAACACGCTTAAACACTGTTACGAATCAAACGCATTCTAATCTCATACAGCTAGAATAAAAAGACTAACAAAGCGAGGAGAGGCACTAAACACAACCAGAAATTTACACCCACAACAGACTGGTTTAAACACTTAGGTTATTCATGTGTCCTGACATTTATATGTATCCATGTATATATGTATCCGGATTTCGCACAGCCCTAACTGTTCATAGTAGAAACTTGAAATTTTGCACACACACATACTCCTCTCAAGTAGGGAAAATGTTTCTTTGAAATACACAGAAGGTCCTGAGTTTGATTCCCGGTATGAATGAAGAGTGTGGAAAACTCTTCATTAGGACAAATTTTCCCTGTACATTCAGCAGTCCTTGTGGCATGCTCGGGTATTGTCCTGGGAGACGTTGCACAGGATATCTTGGCCAGCATGCTCAGGATTCGTCCTGAGAAGCTTTTGGGATCTCAACACCTTCTTTATCCCGGTCCTCGTGGCATTTGTCTTAGTGACAGGGATTTGGGATTCCCCCCACTCAAGTCTCTAGTCACAGGGACATGGGATCCCTCTCCCCTACTGAATTCGGCACTAAATGACCCGCCATGGGTCGATGTGCCGTTAAACAAAACAATCAATCAATCATTAAATGTAGAATTAAGACTAACTTTATAAATATGTATTTTAATGAATTTTTTTAATTTAAAAATTATACCATATCATGCTTGCAAAAACATATCTAGTCTGTAAACGAAACACGTTTGGTCGTCGCAACGATTGTACACCGTAAACAAAGAGGTTTTAAATTACAACAATTTATTCCGTTTGTAACGCATGAGATTATATTTCAAAGTCAATTACAAAAAAATCATCAGATAATTAAATATCAGAACAAATTATATGGTATTATTCATTATTTTTCACAGTACTATTTCCTTAATGTAACAGCATTAGTTCTGCAATCTGCATATATACTTTGTCCTTATATATATATATATATAATGGATGTGGTTAGGCAATGTGGAAAAGAAAGAATGAGAAAAGCGTGTTACATCTCAAACATTTTTATTATCACAAAGATAGTGACGTCTTCAGAAGAAAATTGAACAAAGCAGAGACCTGCAGTCATCCATGTGGTGTGCAGTGAATGAGACTAGATGTGTTTTGTGTATTATATGCCAAAAAGCTCTGGTCTGTTAAAGGGGTCAATGTGTGGGTTTAGGAGTGGGTGGTGTTGGGGTGTTGGATGGTGGCTGCTTTGATGGGGGCAGTGTCTGGCTGGTGGATTTAACACGCTTATAGCCAATTGCGAAACCATACACCAAAGACCTGGTTACTTCTAACTGGCAACACCATTAATTAAAATCATACTTACACAACATAAAATCACAGTCATAGACAATCACATACGCACACATAGAATACAGGTCACACACACACACACACACACTGTTATCCACATACCAATAGACACCTGCCCACATATGTATATAAGCACATACCTATCCTGCTACACACACACACATACCTGTTGGATTCCCTCACAACCATACAACAAACATTTATTTTTATATATAAGCTGCAGTTTGAATTCTGTTTTCTGATTCCATTCTCTGTGCCATTAACCGTTACTCTTACTACCTCCAAAACTTTCAGGGAGAGAAAACCCCCAATGCCTAACTCTTACTTCCTCCAAAACTTTCAAGGAGGAAACCCCCAATGCCTAACTGTTACTTCCTCCAAAACTTTCAAGGAGGAAACCCCCAATGCCTAATTCTTACTTCCTCCAAAACTTTCTAAAAGCCAAGAATATTATAGAATTACATATAAGAACATAAAATAAGTATAAAGACCAAAATCAAATCTAAGAGCAAAATTTGTGCTATCTATGGAAACCCAATCACTGTAGCAATTGTGTGTTATAATGGTGCCAGGCGAGTGTCTAAGCCGGAGTTTGAACTCTGCTTTCCAATTCCATTCTTAAGGCCATTAACTGTTAGGCAACCCGCATCTCCAAATGTCACACTTAACATTCATAAAATCCTAATTTGAATATTGATCTATAAAAATGTTGCTCTTTGAAGCAGTGTTTTATTTTTTTTTGTTTAAAAAAAAAGAAGAAAAATCATTGCTATCAAAGGTTTAGGTTATTCATGTCTTCACATATTTATATCTATTTATTTGGACATCACCCAGCCCTAATTGTTCATAGCAGAAACTTGAAATTTTGCACCCACTCCCCCTTAATGAGTAGGGAAAATGCTTCTTTTTTTTTTTTACCCCCACCCCCCAGGTTTTTAGAGGGCGGTTCAATTTTATCTATCTATCTCTCCATACATCTGGACTTTGCCCAGCCCTAACTGTTAATAGTAGAAACTTGAAATGTTTTTCACACACTCCCCTCAATGAGTAGGGAAAATGATTTTTTGTTTTTTGACAATGGCCCTCCAAAATAGGGTTTTAGTGGGGGTTCAATTTTCAATGTAATCTTATGCTAAATTGTGTTGTTTGAAAATTCAGACATTTGTTAGTGAGCACCCTCAACACAGCATATATGGGTGGCAGTGATTCATAATTTCCCTTAGAATGCTAGTTTGTATTAGGCTTAATATTTGGGAAAATATATATTAAAACTTCCGTTATCTGATAATGCCATGGTTCCACAATAAAAAAAACGCTTTCCTCCTTCCAAATGTAAAAACCAAATCTATAGACGCAAGATAATTTAACTTGTATTTATATTACCCAATTTTTCCAAATTTTTTATTCAATTATTTTTTTACATACAAAGGAAGCCCAATCTTTATTATTATTGGATGAAGTATTGTAACACCACTTTTTATTAAATTTGACTAGTTTTTACCTTGATCCTAATTTTAGTTGTTTTTATACAACTTTATTATTATTGGATAAAGTATTGTAACACACTACTTTATTAAATTTGACTAGTTTTTACCGTCATCCTAATTTTAGTTGTTTTCATACAACTTATTAATTCGGGCCACTTATTACTGGATGAAGTATTGTAACATACCACTTTTTATTAAATTTGACTAGTTGTTACCTTCATCCTAATTTTAGTTGTTTTTATACAACTTATTAATTCAGGCTACTGTTTCTATGGTAACGAATAACAGCGCAATCGGAAATAAAGAGGAAGCCTTCAGTGAGAATCAAACTCACACCCTCATTACCAGAGGGAGACTAGTTTACACCTAGCTGCTTTTACCAATTGTCCACAGAGACTTCATAGATTAGCAGAAGCTGATTTACACATTTACTCACTCCCTACCATAATAAAAAACAAAGGAAGCTGTTTATTATAATCACAAATAATGTTATCAAATGGTTATTGTTATCAAAATCAGTCAGTCCGAAACACTTTATTCAAAATGAATTAAAACTTTTTGTCACACTCTTGTCCAAGTTGCAGTTGACTTTATTCCCCCCACCCCCGTAACAACACAAACAAGAACAATTCTCACCAAATTTAGGGGAGTAAACTCTTCATATTTGCCTTTCCTGTCATGTTAAGCCAAACCTATATTTAAAATCATTACCAAGTGATAGTTGGTAAGAGAGTTGCCTACCAGAGCTATACTGACCATTCTGATATATCTATGAATTTATCATATAGTTGCAGTATTCATCTTCAGTCTGAATAAAAGTAGTTTGACCCTGCAGCAGCCAGGCAGGTTAATAAAAATACAAGTAACCAATTTTTCCATTCTCAATTATTTTTTTCAAATACAAAGGAAGCTGTTTATTATAATCACAAATAATGTTATCAAATGGTAACTGTTATCAAAATCACTTGGTCCCAAACACTTTCTTTAACTCTAAGATTAATGAACCCCTTGAGAACATTGTGGAACTCTTCAATGAATAGAATTTTTAAAAATAAAATTCTTTTGTGAATTGAATTAAAGAAAAAAAAAAAAAAAAAAAAAAAAATTACTAAAAAGTGCAAGGGAAGTAACTTTAATCAAAAGTTACATCCTTTGATTTAATTTTTATATTTCCTAAAATGAATTTAAGAGTTAAAAAAGGAATTAAAATTTTTTAATAAAAAAAAAAAATCTATAAATGTAAATTTGTTTATAACAATGAATTTAATAACAATGTAAATTGTTCCAATTTTTATATCCTTTGCTTAATGTTACCTGCCATTTATTATTTAAAAGACCCTGTCCCAAAGTGATCACAATAAGTGTATATTCCTCTGTATATTAACATCACTAAAAAGCTCATTAGAGCAGTGTAATTAGTAAGATAGTCTTTCAGGCAACTTGTATTTAAATTGTTTCTTACAGGGTGAATGTGGGCAAAGTTTGGTTGATTCTCAGAATCCGTACGTAAAATGTTAGTTTATTCGAAGGCTAACTATTATCTCCATTTTTAAAGACAGCACAGAAATAAAAACTTTATTTAAAAAAAAACAACAAAAAACTTTAACATTTCACACACTTGCCTACTAGATGTTAAAAATGGCGCACAAATAAAAACAATTTAATTTATTCAAAGCAAATGTTTTTCTTTCAAGGGAGAGATAATTCATTGTAAGGCTAACAGAGTTATCTCTATTTTATGCACGCATTCTAGGAATCTACCAAAAGTTGGAATTTCCAATATATATTTCAAACATTAAAAGTTACTATTCAATATACAAAATCCAATATTAACTAAATTAATTTTAAAAATCAACTTTTCCAAAATTTTCCGTTAACCCTTTCGAGACTCCTAGGACATATATATTTCTATGACTGCTGGGATATAGAAATTAGAAGTCTACTGGGATGTATATGTCCCGGTTTTTACAACCCCAGACAATGATGTCATTGTAGTATGAAACCCACACAACTGAACAGAAAAGATGTGTAGGCGATCTGCTTATTTTGTGTTTTTCATCTGTCCCGGAATACATGTCTAAAGGGACAAATGTGTCCCATCATGTTTTTGGTTCTTCAAAATATGGAAAATCTTTGATTTAATAAAAGAATAGTTTTCTTTAATCATTAAATAAAAATTAACTCATTTTTTTAAAATTTTTTTTTTTACCTTTTCAAAAAATTCAGGCATTAAACACTTTAATATAGGGTGTCAGAGAAGTAACTCCCGATTTGTCTCAAAATTAATGCCAGTTCTAAGGGAAGCAACTATTAAATTATTATTAAAAGTTGCTTCCCGTAGATAGAACTGGCGTTAATTTTGGGACAAATTGGGCCTTACTTATGGGACACCCTGTAAGTTAGTCTTGAAAGGGTTAATTTGAAAATCATGGGCCGAGTAATTAAATCAGAAGTAATAACTGAATTATCTCCCTTTGAATTATTTGCTTGTCATCACATTGCTGAAGTTGTTACATACTAAAAACGTTAAAATAAGCCGCATGAATCAGAAACATAGAAGAATTGAACTCGCATCCCATATCCTGTGCGTCCATCTGACATGTACATCATCTAATCACAAAGTCTAAACAGCAAGGCAGAGTCAAATCTATTGTAATATACAGGGGTCTGGACATATAGGCAAAATCATATTTAATCTGTGAAGCAAAAAAAATATAGTTAGTTATAAATAGTGATATTTCCTGTGTCCAGACTTTAGGGACACCCTATAGATCAAATGAGCTCGCAGGATATGGAATGCTAGTTCTCATCTAATTGTAGGCTATTTTTTCATTACCTATTTACATGGTTTATTCTAATGGTCGTAAAATGTAACGACCTGAGCATTGTGGTGAGAAGCAAAAAAAAAAGAGATCAAAAGAGGGTCAAAATCCATTTCTACTTCAACTGAAGATGAATACTGTATCTTTTGTACTGTATACATAATAAATAAATTGCATAAATATATAAGACTTGTCAGTTTAGCTCAGTTGGTAAGAGCGCCACCTACCAATCACTTGGTCGTGATTTCAAATCATGGTAAGGAAATGTTAATTTTATATATCGGTTCGGTTTAACTTGAAAGGATAGACAAACATTGAAGAGTTTACTCCCCTGAATTAGGTGAGGATTGTTCTTGTTGTTACGGAGGGAAAATAAAGTCAACTCCAACTTGGACTGGAGTTTGACAAAGAAAACTTGTCAAAATTAATAAGGAAAATATTTCACCCAAGAAATTCAAACAATAAAGAATGAAAGCTATATGGTTAGATTTGAACTTCTGTAACCACTGGTCTTTGTGGCCTAATCGATAAGGCAGCTGCCCCGGATAGGAAGATTTCTAGAGGAAAAGGGATAGGAGTTCAAATCTAGTCAGAGACTTAGTCTTTATTTCTGATTTGTGCTGAACGACCATAGAATGAGAGTCAGAGAGTTGCGATAAAAAGCAACAGAAATAAGTTGAGAAAATTCAATTAATAACAATCGACAATACTTCATCTAAGAAATTAACTTTTAAAATTATCTATCTATACACACGATAGAGCATGAATTAAGTAGAATACTTAATTTATGTTGTAGAAAAGGCAGTGGTGTACCTAAGGCAGGGATCCGCAACCTTTTTAATATTGACAATATTCTTGCAGACCAGGACATTGGGTAATCACAACCACAATATACGTGATAGGTCAACTATGAGTCACTTATGAGTGGCTAATACACTCAATTTCATTTCTAGAAGGGTTTATCTAACGGATTTACTATTAAATGTCACCAAATCATATTGTTTTCTAGCAGCTGGTAGCACAAAGCTTTGTGGCGTGGTATCTGGAGACCACCTACCTAAGGTATGTAGAAAGAGAAGAAACACTGTGTCAGTGAAAGCAAGGAAGGTGCAGTTGTGATTTTCATGTAGTGCTATAATTATTTAATTTAAATATTAATGTCTTCGACTTGTATTTTTGAGCAGATATCATTGTAAAGTTATCTAGAAAATATATGTCACTGTGTCAGATACTTGGACAATAAGACCATTCTTTTACCCAACCTAAAGAGGTAGTCTAGAATTGTGTGCAAAAATCTATGAAATTTAATGTTCTTATCAAATGTGCCATTTCTTTATTTCAGAGCATTTCAGACCATGAAACGTTTCTTCACAAAGAGGAGAGAGAGAGAGAGAACTGTGAGAGATCATTCAGCAAGTTAAAACTTATGCTTTAGTATTTGAGAGCCTCTTTGTGTCAAGGAGACTTGCTCTGCTGCGTGTAGACAAAAAAGAAACTGAAAAAACAGTCTTTGAACATATCATAGACCAATTTGCATCAGTGAAAGCAAAGAAGGTACAGTTGTAATTTTCATGTAGTGCCATAATTTATTAATTAAAAGAATAATGAGCTTGACTTTTTGAACAGATATGGTAAAGTTATTTAAACGATGGGTGTAACTGTGTTACATGTTTGGACAGGGATGCAATTTCTGTGTTTGCTATAGGCACTATTTCCTGAAGATACACTGAGAAAAGGTACACAAACTGTAAATTTAAATGATCCTACCTGAATTACATCATTTTTCAAATTAGTTTAGATGTCTTCAAGAGAATTAATTTGCTCGGATTGGGCAATTCTCAAACTGGTAGTAGATTTTTTTGGAACAACGGTATAGATCCTTTAAAACAGTGATTCTCAAATGGGAGTCACCTGGCTCCCAGAGGAGGAATTTACTAAGGGGAGGAATTTTAGCCAAGGGAGGAACTGGGGAAGAATTTCAGGCAGTGGGGGGGGAA
>VCCN01006223.1:856620-867595 GCA_006491835.1 Architeuthis dux
TGATGATGATGATGATGATGATGATGATGATGATTTCTCCAACTTCGTTGGCAGAGATAAAAAGCCCCCTTTTACCTTTTCTTTTCTTTGTGAGGAGATAGAAAAAGAAGAAAAGATGAAGTGGGGACGACAGGAAAGGAATAGCCGATAACTCCCAAGGAGATCAAAGACGATTTACGTTTCTAGAATTCCGTTTTTATTCATTTTGGGGAAGAAACATACCAGGCTGGTGAAATAGAGAAGTTTTTTCAGGGGCAGGGGTGTAGAAATGCAGTAGGAGAACTACTATTCGTAAAGCCCTTTGGAACCCCTTCACTGGGGGGGGGGGGGCGTGTGATTTAAAATTGACCCCCACCCTCAGCTACGCTCCTGTGCCGGCGATTCTTTTCTTAATATTCTTTTCGTTCCCTTGTACCAGTCTACGAACACTTATTTTCGCTCTTATTGTGCTTACAAGGCTTGCACACTGTTAGACATTATTATATTATTATTCAATTATGCTTTCAAACGAATCTGTCCTCCTTCCTAGGGGGCTTTCTTTTGCCCAGGGCGTATTTGCTTTCTTTTTGGAGGCTAATAAGTGATCATTCTGGCATGGAACATAGTATACATAGATAGATAAATAGAGAGATATGGAGAGAGATTTTCGATGTAAATACAAGCACGAATAAATGTATATGAGAGAGTCACGGCGAGAGAGAGAAAGAAAGGAAAGTGAGAAAAGTGAGAGAGAGGGAGATAGAGAAAAGAAGAAAGAGTAAGAAAAAAGGGAGAGGAGGTAGAGAAAAGAGAAAGAGAGAGAAGAAAGAGAGAAATGCACTGTATTTGTACAAGTTCATGCGTATGTATGTTGAGAGAGAGAGAGAGAGAGAAAGAGAGAGAAAGAAAGAGAGAGAGAAAGAGAGAGAGAAAGAAAGAGAGAGAGAAAGATATAGATATATATATATAGAGAGAGAGATAGATAGAGAGAGAGAATGTATGAGTAGTTTGGGGATGTTTTCGTATCTTAATTTTATTAGAAGCCGTCAACCAAAACTTTCACCAAAACTGTCAACATAGGTTTCTTCAGTTTTTAAGTCATTCTGGCTGGCTGGCTGGCTATTCTCGCGTACAGGACACACTCATGGATATAGAGGATTGAAAATTTAAGCATTTACTCATTATTATATTTAGAAAAAACTTTTTAAAAAAAGATTCCCCGTAAATAGGTTTATAGTGGGGATTCAATTTGCAATGTAAATTTATACTAAATTGGTATCTTAGTTTGTTTCCGGCATCATTCACGCTCGTCTTTTGAAAAATCCAAACTTTTTTTAGTGATCACTGCCCAACAAAAAAAGGCGTGCGAAGTAACTTATTCATTGATCACTCCTTTTTCCAAGTTTTTAATTGATCACCCCCAACACGATATGCTGCCAAAAGACATTGGTCACATGAGGCTAATAAGTGATAATTTTGGCATGGAACATAGTATACATAGATAGATAAAGTAAGTAACTTATCCATTGATCACTCCTTTTTCCAAGTTTTTAATTGATCACCCCCCAACATGCTGCCAAAAGACATTGGTCACATGACGGTTTCTATTGATTAACTAACCAGATCTGTTTTATTTGTTCTGTTTCTGTTATGGCTAAAAGGCAGTGTCCAATGTTTTACTATAAATAAAACCCGAGAAACAAAAAAAGACGAACAGACGGATTAAAAATACAGACGGATAGATAGACAGACACATCATATCTAGAAGAAAACAAAGTGAGAGGATAACAATACGTGCAGGAGGGGGAGCTCCCCCAAGAGACAACATGAAACAAACTGACAGACAGACAAACAAATTGTATCAATTCATTATGGACAAAAGAAATCTTATTACCTCAGCCAACGAAGTTTGAAAGGTATATGTATTCGGTCGCGTCTTTCCGTTTGTCTGTCTACACGATATCTCCAAAAGTTATCAATGAATTTCAATGGAATTTGGGGTAAGGGTGAGCAATAGAAATCAAGAAATTATTGAATTTGGGTGTGGATCCATACACAATTACCTCCCCTATGTCGTAGTTATATGTCCACACCACATAATATCGCCAAAGGTTCATGTCTGTCCACCTGTCATCTTCAAAAGTTCTTAATGAATTTCAATGGAATCTTGTGGAAGGGTGGGCAATGGGGTAAGGAAGAGTTGGTTACATTTTGGGGCGGATCCAGGATCCATTTTTAATTGAGAGATATCTTTCCTTTTTTTCCCTATACATTTATGTATACGCTGTTCACACGATATCTCCAAAAGTTCTCAATGTAATTTAGTGGAAGAGTGGACAATGGGCTACGGAAGAGTTTATAAAGTTTTGGGGCGGATCCATGCACAAATACCTCCCCTACGACGTAGTTAAATGTCCACACCACATAATATCGCCAAATCTTCATGTCCGTTCACACGATATCTCCAAAAGTTCTCAATGAATTTCATGTCTGTCCACACGAATATCTTCAAACGTTATCAATGGATTTCTATGGGTTTTGTGGAAAGGTGGACAATAGGCTACGGAAGAAGTGATTGTATTTTTGGGCGGATCCATGCACAATTACCTCCCCCTGACTGCCGTTGGCAGAGGTATGTGCTCTCTGAGTGCTTTCTAGTTGATTATATGATGAATAGAATAGTACCCGTCAAAAATCATCTGATTATTCACGTATGAATAAGTTATACAAATATATATTTTAGTATAAATGTATTTATGACAAACAAAAAGAAAAAAGAGAGAGAGAGACTATGTGAGGAACTGAGAGACAGAGACAGAAGAATTGTATCTAGGAGTTAATGTTGGATGTTTGTGGAAAATAGGTTATATACGAATTTTTTAAACAGAGAGAGAGGGGGAGAGGGGGGATAAATAGAACAAGCCTGAAAGTCAGACCATAGATGCGTTTGTTCTTTTCTTGTGTGAAGATCTAGCAAGGGCAGCGTAGCCAGCTTTATTTTGAGAGAGGGGGAAGAGTGAGTCAGAGAGAAAAAAAAAAGAGAGAGAGAGAGAGAGAGAGAGAGAGAGAGAGAGAGAGAGAACAATACCTGTGAGAGTTGGTGCATTCAAGGGGACAGAGTGTGAGAGATAGAGAAAAATGAGGGTTGAATTGTTTTCACAGTGAATAAATGAACAGATTTTATCATTAGAGACAATCCCCAAGGATTTCCCACTTACGAGTATTCTACAGAAAATGCAAAATACAATTCATCGTCGACAACAGACAAACAAATTATTGATTCAAGGCACCCACTCAGTGCCGTATTAACCAGGGGACACTTGGTGCACAGGCACCAGGAACCCCCGACTCTAATACCTTTGCTACGGTACTGGTTCCCAGGGTCGTGCAGTGGGGGAGGGGCAGTGGGGCCATCTGGCCCGGGCCTACGATTTTGAGGAGGCCTACTCCAGACACCCTGTTCATATTTCTTTGAATAGTAGACTCAAGGAGACAATGGAATGGTAGCTGAATTTTGATATGATATAACAATATTGCCCACACAAATAAAAAGAATTAAAAAAAAGAAAAAAAAAGAATTCGTGACATTTCACCGGATGGTCACTTTCTGATAACTGTAGATAAGATAGAAGGTACCACCAGAGGTTCAGATGTGACGGAAACATCAACATATGTCCCTGAAAGACGTTAGATACATATGTTGCAAACGAACATGCGTATGCCAGCCTGTCAGGGCATTGTCAACGAAGAGCAGACAAACAAAAGAGATGCCAAATACACACACACATACATGCCACAAACACAAACTTAAACTTGCATACATGCGTCTATGTGGTATGTGTGCATGTATGCTCGTGTGCATAAGTCTGGGTGTGTGTGAGCGTAAGTGTATGTGTGTTGAAAAATGACATGCGTGTCAGAACTCACATGCACACGCATCATGCGTCTGCATGTGAGTATGTGGTATGTGTTTGTGTGAGCTTAAGTGTATGTATGCGCAAAAGGGACGCGTATGGACGTGGTATGTGTGTAGCTAGTATGTTTGTATGTGCGTGCGTATGTTGTATGTGTATGCATGTGTGTATGTTTGTGGCCTGTGTATTGTGTGTTTTCACAATTTGCATTGATTTTCGAATTAAATTTTGTGTCGAACAAGCTTACTTAAACAACAACCCCGTTGAAAGAAAAGTATAATTTATTTTATTTAACAATTGACTAGTCAATCCCCATTAAAACGTAGCAAAAATAAATAACCGTTGCATCAGAGATTTTAACTAAAAATAACGTCCGAACTCAATATAATTTATTAGGTAAAAAATACAAGGATGCAATGATGTGTTGCGTATGCTTTGTATCAAAATTTGGTGTTTAAAAAGCGTTTACAAGGGCCAAAAATAAAAAATAAAAACACCCTGGAGGGCTCACAGGGCACCCGTACGCCCAGCTGATTTACACACGTACTTCACAGGGTTGATATTTAATAACCAAATCTGACGAATTTGGCCTTTTTGAAAAGCATTTGGCCATAAACCTTTTGGTTTAGACATATTTAATCTTTTTCAGCGACCCCCAATAATCTTCACGCGACCCCTACTTTGAGAAACCCTGTCATGGGCTTTTAGTTACTTTAATTCGACAATGCCTACATTAATGGGCCGATTTTTGCCCGGGTCATTTTAGGATCCCAATCCGCCCCTGCATTACACACTTTCCAGACACGTTTTTCATCGTAAAAATTATAAATACGTGTCTTGAAAATGGCACACTTTTTTGCATATTTTCGATTACTCTATTTTTCAAAGATATTGTACAACTTTTCAAACCTTGCATTTTTCAGCAATTTCTATTTATCGACAAATTTTCAGATACCGAAAATTCGTCATCAGGGGAATATTTGTAACAAAGATTTTATATTACTTGTGTATTTAGAAAAAGATTAGAAAGAAACAGAAGCAAATTCATTTTGGTCGAGATCTGTTTGAGCGTCTCTGCTCGGTACGACGTCTGCGCGTTCCATATACATTCAAGAACGTAGATGATCTCAGCATGCACTATTTTGTGTCTATCCATCTACGCATAACGTAGATGTAAAATATCTTTGCTCAAGCTAATTACTTTATCTGCACATTCTAACATTCTAATATTCATCTCTATTTTCAGTATTCTTTTTTACACTCATTTTTAACATTGCCTTAAAATATGTTACATCCTTTTTATTCTGCAACTAACATGCATGTATCTTCTCATTGACATCTATTTTGTATATAATTAAATACGTATATATTTGTTGTATTCCTGTCTTGTTTGTATTTCTCTTTCATGTATTCTACTGTTATATTTGGCTAAAGCATTATCAAAAGAGTATCTAAGTATATACATATTTATTATTCAAAAGACACTACGACAATTACATTATTTCTATAGTCAGATGATCATTTAATTTCTCACAAATAGCTCTTTATTACAATGGTGACTTCAGCCTATTCAATTTCTACAAAGAAATATTTCTCCGAAAGATTCATCTTCTAAACAAACCGCTAAGAACAATTCGCAATCTCAACAAAATGCTGACCCAACTTTCAAAGAAGCATCTATGTCATCATAATATACTTCTAAGTACAGTATATCATATAAACTACATATACATGCATATACCCAACCCATATATAAGTCATATGTATTTAGCACTGTAGCACAGAGAGCCACGGAAAGAGCAATGCTAGGGATAACTCTAAGAGATAGAAAAAGATCAACATGGATCAAAAGGAGGACTAGAGTGAATGATATACAAATAATGAAGCAGTAAAAATGGAGATGGGCTGATCACCTAGCAAGAAGAGATGACAATAGGTGTGGGAAAAGAATAACCGATTGGTGCCCATGTGACAGTAAACGCAGTAGGAAAAGACCAGACACAAGATGGAGGGACGAGATAGAAAGGTTTGCCGGTAAGACGTGGCAGAGGTTAGCACACGATAGGTCGTCATGGAAGGAGATGGGAAAGGCCTTTGTCCAGCAGTGGACTTATAACGGCTGATGATGATAATGACAAAAATAATTGATGAGCGGTTTGAAATAGGGAGAGGGGCCTATTTCCACATCTGGTCCAGGCCTACTGCCGGTTCTGCACGGCCCTGCTGGTTCCCAATAAGCATCGAACAGACGACACTTGCGAATTGTTCTTCGAGATTAGTGACACAAGTCGCATTGTTTATTCACTTGTTTTGTGATCAGAGACGGGGTCGGCGCAAGGGCTTTATGCATCCTAGGCAAGACTTAAAATGAATAAAAACACGTTGCGTACGTTGCTCTCATTTGTTCTTAAACCCTTTAAAATGACTATATATGACCACCAAGTGACTATATATGATCACCTGAGGACCCGTCGTCTACATGCAAATATAGTAGCCACAAAGACAACATAATCCGCACCAATGTGGTCTGCAAGCTTTGCAAAGTACATTTGTGCTTGTAAAAAGACAGAAACTGTTTTGAGGCATACCACACCCCATTAAATTAGCCTGTTTTGGGCCCACACAACACAATTTTAAAATCAACCCGGATGTGTTATGTTTTTTGTCAATATCAATTTTTTGTATCTATTCATTATATTGAATGTTATTCTTTAATTCTATATTTTATTTAACTTTCTACTTTTTGGGCGAGGCACCATATGTGATCATTTCATCAAAGGGGGTTTTGCCCCCATAAACAAAATAGATTCAGAAAACTTGCAACTGAACATCATTTGTAATTAGGTCTAGTTTAACATACAAAAATGTTGTTTTGATATCTAAAATATTTTTGGGGGTGCCCTATAAAGAGTTAATGTATTCATTTTTAAAGCGTCTCGTGTTTGATCGTCTGAGGATGGACGTGAGATTACCATTTGGTTTTTCTTCTCTGTGGTTCAAAGTATTGGAACTTTTATAAATCAAAGGAAATAAAAAGAAAGAGAAACATGGAGAACGAAGACGGGGAAAAGAAAGGAAGAAAGAAAAGAAAGTGAAAAAGGAAGAGAAAAAAGAGAAGGAAAAAGAAAGTGAAAAAGAAACAGAAATAAAAGAAAAGAAAGGGGAAAGAAAAGAAGGAGAGAAAAAGGAGAGAAAAAGGAAAAAAGAAAGAAAGAAAAAAAGGAAAGAAAAAAAACAGCAACAACAAAAAGCATAAAACAAAACTGATAGTGATCCTATTCACTCTCCAAGGGAACAGGAAAGAAAGAGAAAAAAGGAATAGAGAACGAAAGAGAAAAAGAAAGAAAAGGGAAATAGAAAGAAAGAAAAGAAAGGGAAAAGATAGGGGGAAAAAGAAAGGTAAAAAGAAAGAAAGGAAAGAAAGGGAAAAGATAGGGAAAGAAAGAAAGCATTCGAAATTTTGTCTTTGGACTCAAACGCGAATCTCTGCCACGGGTGGGAGATACAGAACTATTTTTGCCGCAAAGCAGACCAGAAAAAGAAAGGGGTGATCAATGAATAAGTTACTTCTCTCGCCTTTTATTGGGTAGTGATCATTAAAAAAGTCCGAATTTTCAAAAAAGCAAACATAAATGCAACCCGGCACAAACTAAGGGACCAATTTAGCAAATACATAGATTGTAAATTTAACCCCCTACCAAAAACCTATTTAAGACGGAAATTTTGAAAAAAAAAACCTAAACGTATTTTCTAGACGTAATGAGGAGTAAATGTTTAAAGTTTCAGCCCTCTAGCTCCATTGGTGCGGCATGTACGCGTGATACATTTTGTTGAAAAGAAAGGGAACAAGAAAGAAAGAAAAGAAGAAGAGACAGAAAGAGAAACAGAAAGAAAAGAAATGGAAAAAGAAAGAAAGAAAAGAAGAAGAGACAGAAAGAGAAACAGAAAGAAAAGAAAGGGGAAAAGAAAGAAAGAAAAGAAGATGAGACAGAAAGAGAAACAGAAAGAAATGGAAAAAGAAAGAAAGAAAAGAAGAGACAGAAAGAGAAAAATAAAGAAAAGGGAAAAAGAAAGAAAAGAAGAGACAGCAAGAGAAATAGAAAGAAAAGAAAGGGAAAAAGAAAGAAAGAAAAGAAGAAAAGACAGAAAGAGAAAAAGAAAGAAAAGAAAGGGAAAAAGAAAGAAAGAAAAGAAGTAGAGACAGAAAGAGAAAAAGAAAGAAAAGAAAGAAAGAAAAGAAGAAGAGACAGAAAGAGAAAAAGAAAGAAAGGGAAAAGGTAAAGAAAACAAAAATAAAACAACAATAACAACAACAACAACAACAACAAACACAAAACAAAACTGATTGTGATCATATTCACTCTCCAAGGGTCAAACGATAAATAACAATTTCACTTTTGTCAAGTGACACGGACCCAAAAAAGCACTTTCAAACAGCAAGCAAAATTTGGCAGCAAAATAATACAATATATTTTCCGTCCAATCAAAATGCACCGCTGAAGATCCATTTTGAACCCTTCTCTGGAGCCTCTTCAAGTCTATATAAACAAACAAACGAATAGGTAAATCAAGTTTTTTTTCTCCCACCGAGGCATACAAAGCTACTCATACACGTATGCTTCAACATCATGAACCTTTTAACTCAACACAACATCGAAATATGTTATCTTGAATTCGTGATAGTCAGGGTTGGATTAAGAATGTGCAGCGCCTGTAACATATGTTATAATTAATAAAATACACACGAATATTAAAACACATACATTTTTACTTGCAAAGTAACAAAATGTTATCAGCCAGAAAATACGACAAATACTTCTGATATTTCAGTAATAGTATTACTTTTCGTTTTTATCTTTGTGCAGCGGCTATGACTTCAGTTACAAATAACTTCGTATTTATGTGTCGTATATATGTATCATATAGATATCAGACGCCGATTAATTACTGTGTTAAAATAATTATTCCAATTAAAAATGATAATTGGCTAAAATCGCCAACATTAAATATCCAGACATTCATAAAAGTTGAAGGTAGTATAGTATTATACTAATAGAGCAAGTGTAACCTATGGAGCTGAAACGAGAACCTAAACCAAAAGACTGGCAAGAATCATGCACAACATCACATGGAGAGACCACAATACAGCATAGTATATTAGAGAAAAAGATAAGGTTAAGAGTCAGAGATAACGTAGAATCCATTAGAAAACACAAATGGCAATGGGCAGGTCAAGTTGCAAGAATGTCAGACAGCCGTTGGTCACCACGGATCAAAACATGGATCCCAAGATGCGAAATTGTGGCCGCCAAGAAATAAGATGGCGTGACGATTCAGACAGGTTCAGAAAATATTGGCGCCTCGACGCCCACGATCGAGAAGTCTGGCGGATCTTGGGGAAGGTCTATGTCCAATGACAGACGTTAAAAGGCTGCTGCTGATAATGATAGTTAATCCGACACTAGTGATAGTGACGGCACGGGAACAACATCTGAGAATAGTCTTCTTTCTCTCAATGAAAAAAAAACTGAGACTAAATCGATTATTTATAAAGTGTTTACTTTTGTGTCGAGAAAGAAAAACAATTTTTCAAAATGGAATTTTACATCTCAAGTTTGTTCAATGAAAAGTTGCCTCGTTTTCCCCATAACATTTCTCGAAAGGTTTGTGTAATCATTAAAGAAACACTAAAATTACCCGAGTTTTTATATTTCAGATATTTCTTATTCACATACGTGTTCTTTCCTTCATTTTTCTTTCTTTCTTCTTCAATCACCTGCTCTTTCTTTCTTTTGTCAAACTCCAGTCCAAGTCTGGAGTTGACTTTATTTTTCTACCGTACCAACAAGAACAATCCTCACCAAATTCAGGGGAGTAAACCTTTCACTCTTTGTCTGTCCCGTCACGTTAAACTAAACCGATATGTTAGATTTACGTTAGAAATACGCTAGTTCTTATTCCATTCTAATGAATAAGTACAATTCTAAAATTAACATTTCCCTACCGTGATTTGAAATCACAACCAAGTGTAGGGCGGTCTGGTAGGGGGATAGGTAAGAAGATAAAACCTTCTGCGGGGTAGTACAAAAAAAGCAAAAGTGGATTAGAGTAGGTTTTGGCTGGAAAGGTCTCCCCGGAATGTGGGTCAACATGGCGGTGGCAGAGCGTTGGAATTAGTGTGGATTTGCTGTGCGCTGATTGGCTGAGAGGAGGCAAAAGGAAAGTTTTGAATTTTGGTGGCGATTTCAATTGGGTGTTAGACTGACCGCCAGGATGGAAGGTCTTGGACCGTGCGGCTGCTACTAAGATGAGCAGCAGTTGACGAAGGACCGGGAGGATGATGGGAGACCACAGGAGATAGAATAAAGAAGGACAAAGGTTAAGGGTAGCATTTTGATCGGGCAGTTTATAAAAACTGCAACTAAATAGAATTCCTATATCACCTATTTTTCGCATTGTCTCGCTATCTTTCGATATGGCCAACCTTCCCACTTTCAGCTGTGACTTAAAGATCTGACTGATTCGAACGAGAACCAACCACCGCCGTATTTTGACGGTACATCACACGGGTGCATTGTTACACAAGTGATTGGTAGTCGGCTCTCTGACCGACTGAACAAAACTGACAAGTCTTACATATCTAGTAAAATTTATCTAACAGATACGCAAGGGCTTATTTCATTCTAATTAATAAACACATAATATTTTATATATTATATATAATAATATATTTATAATACAAAAGTTGCAATAATCATCTTCAGTCGGAATAGACGTATGATTGGAATTTGACCCTGCAGCAGCCAGGCTTGTATTTCTTTCTTTTTTCACTTTCTATCTTTTTTCTTACCGTTGTTTCTTTCTTTCTTTCTTTGTTTAATTTCTCTATCTTTCGTCTTCAGTTTCTATCTTTCTTCGTCAATCACCCGTTCCTTCCTCCTTTCTTTCTTTCTTAATTTCTTTCCCCGGATTCCATGGCACCAAGTTTCAGTCAATTATTATTGGCATCCAGCCTCGAAGAGTCGGAACGTATAGATAATGTACAGAAACTATTACACAATTCTACTGAACTGAATGTGAAT
>VCCN01006230.1:154779-165675 GCA_006491835.1 Architeuthis dux
TTCCAATTTCTTTAATTGATCACCCCCAACACAGCATGTTGCTAAAAAACGTTGGTCAGGTGACGGTTTCTATTGAGTGACTAACAAGGCCTGTTATTATGATTTGTTCTATTCTTTCTAGTTAATCGATTCTTTTAAGATCGTTCCACTGAAATCGATTGAGGAAGACGTATATTTCCGACCAGTGTAGACAGTTAGAACTTCGACACAATTGATTAATTAGAGAAATTATAAAACTTTATCGATAATCGAAGCTCGTTTTTAAATTTGTTTTTCAAAGGAAGCAGGACAAATATAATCTAAACTTTAGCAATATATATATATATGCTGGGAAAAAGACAATGTGGAGACTCAGAATGATTTGCAAGAAATTTATTTAATACATGTTTCGATGAATTAGGTCGTTTTCAAAAGGAAAATTAGAGAGAACGAGTTTTCATGTCTGTATCGACCGGGGGTTGTGATTAAATGGAGAATTTCCCTGTTTCCCTTTCTGTGTGCGCATTTAATTACAACCAGCATATATATATATATATATATAATCCGTATACATCAAATCGCCACACATAGGTGTCAAAATACTTCAGTAGACTGTTGGTTTTGGAGAATGCTATATTTAATATTTAATAATTAAGATAATTAAGACCTAAATAGAAGATCTGATAAATAATCAGGCATAACAAATATGGAGTCGAAGAAGGAATATAAAATAGACATTAAGACTAGCGAAATAACGAGGTAAGATAAAAAGATTTACCAAATAACCAGGTATAGACAATGTGGAGTCGGGAAAAAGTGATGAAGGAATAAATAGCGAAATAACGAGGTAAGATAAGATACAGTATAGATAAAACAACACATATATATATATATTTCATATGAAAAAGTTAATCTTATAATTAACACCCACATTTGGAGCTAATATTCCATATTGAAACAAGTTCTTAATAGTAAGCTGACTACACGAGTTTCTTGCTTAGCAGTCGTCGGGTCAGCAAAAGTTGGCCATTGCTGACCCGACAACCGCTAAATGAAAAATCCTTTTTTTTTTAAATATTACGATACTGCCCTAAAACAAAAGAACAAACTAAATGTAAGAATTACAAAAAATTAATTTTATTTATAGTTCTATAAGATCTAATTCTGTGTAAAACATAAATCCATCTGAACATCTCTTATTCACAGTTATTAGTGAATAATTGACTGTCATGACAAATAATGGAATAAACGAATAAACATAACATAACAACATTTCTGTAGGAAAGATCTTTGGTTTAAAAACATTTTCCGTAGTAACATCTTATATAAATATGAAACTTCTATAGTAAAAGAGAAAACATTTTTTTTCTTCCAGTAACATATTTACTGTTTGAAGCTAGAAGGCTTTCTAGACTCTCTCTCTATATATACTGATGATCCAAAACATTATGACCCCCTGCCTAATACTGTGTTTGTCCTCTTACCTTAGCAGGCATGAACTATACAAGACCCCTAAAGCTTTCCTCTGGGATCTTGTGCCAGGATGTTAACAGCAGATCCTTTAATTGCTGCAAGTTACATGTTGATGGTTCTGCATAGCAAACTTGCTGGTCCAACACATCCCTTAAGTGCTCAATAGGATTGAGATCTGGGGAGTTTGGTGGCCAGGTAAACACAGTGAAGTCTTCTTTTTCGTGTTCCTGAAACCATTCCCGTACAACTCGTCAGGTAGGGCGCATTGTTCTACTGAGATAATATTGTCATCGTAGAAGATTGCTGCCATGAAGGGATGTACCTGGTCTTCTAGGAAGTTGAGGTAGCTGATACGCGACAACGTACCCTCCACGTGAATGATAGGGTCCAGTGTTTCCCAGCAGAACCTCACCCAAACCATCACACTGCCCCCACCGGCTTAAAGGAGGGAATACATTATTAGAAAACGTCAATCAAAACTGTCACTAAATCTGTCAACATAAGTTTCTTTAGCTTTCAAGTTGGTATGGCTGGATATGTATGGATGTATCACGCGTACAGGCCGTACAAATGGAACAAGAGGGCTGATATTTTCAACATTTACTCCTTATTATGTCTAGAAAAAACGGGGTTTTTCTTTCGTTTTTTGAGAATTCCCCCCGCCCCCAATAGGTTTTTAGTGGGGGTTTCAATTTGCTATGTAAGTTTATGCTTAATTGATCCTTAGTTTGTGTCCAGCAGCATTCACATTTATTTTTTGAAAATTCAGACTTTTTTAATGGTCACTGTCCAACAAAAGACGAGAGACGTAACTTATTCATTGATCACCCCTTGTTCCAATTTTTTAATTGATCACCCCTAACACGACATGCTACCAAAATACGTTGGTCATGTAACGGTTTCTACTGAGTGACTAACCAGACCTGAAATAGTTTTCTGATAGCTAAACAGTGTTTGCATGGGCGACGTACTTCCACGTTGTAATGAAATACACTCGGGTACAAAGGACTGGCGTTTTAGGGGGGCATATATATAGAAATGTATGTTGCGCATCGACATGTCTCTTTTCTGTATAATACTACACCGTGAGTATTTGTGCATTTCAGTGTATTTCCATATGATTTACCTCTGCCGACGAAGTTGCGGAGGTGTATGTATTTGGTCATGTCTTTTTATCTTTCCGTCTTTCTATCTTTCCGTCTTACCATCTTTCCGTCCGTCTGTCCACAAGATATCTCTGAAAGTATTTAATGGATTTCAATGGAATTTTGTGCAAAAGTGGGCAATGGAGTAAGGGAGAAGTGGTTGGGGACGGATTGAGATTTATTTTTCATACATTTATTTATACGCTCAATTAAATTTTGGGTTCGATCCACGACATCTCCAACAATTCTTAATGGATTTCAATGAAAATTTCTAGAAGGATGAACTTAAAAGGCTACAAAAGTAGTTATTAAATTTTGAGGTAGATCCATGTACAATAACCTCCCCTACGTTGTAGTTATACGCCAACACCATATAATATCGCCATAATTCAGGTTTGCCCACACGATATCTGATATATGTATTTAGTCGCCTCTTTCCGTCAGTTTATCCACAAAATATCTCTGAAAGTATTCAATGGATTTCAATGAAATTTTGTAGAAAAGTGGGCAATGGGGTAAGGGAAGAAGTGGTTAATTCTGGGGGCAGATTGAAATGTAGTCTCCGACTGTTATAAATTAATTAGAGATGTCAGTAGTATTATAAACTTACTTTCTAACAATAAAACTGAACAGCTGGTTCACCCTATTATTACCAGTAGATTAGACTACTGGAATTCACTTTTCTTTGGCTTGAATAAATCACAAATTAACAAGCCACAAAGGTTCAAAATGGCGCTGCTCGGTTAGTTTTGAAACGTAGGAAATGCGAGTCAATTAGGACCGGCATTATCGGTCTACATTGGCTTAGGATAGAAGAAAGAGTCGTGTTTAAAATTTTAATTACTATATTCAAATGTCTGCATGATATGTGCTCTTGTTAACATCCGATATTTAGATGGCTTGATTTTAGAACTTGTCTTTATGAATATGGCTCATGGGTGCAGGAGTTTCAGCTATATAGCACCCAGACTTTGGAAACAATTACCCTATAATAACCGGAACATATTTATATTAGCAAGCTTTAAAACGAAAATAAAAACTTCCTTGTTTCGAGACTTTCATAATTATATGAACTCAGTAAATACATACACTTCGTAACTGTGGCTCCTGCCCCGTGTTTTGTAAAAAAGCTTTATTTACAACTTGCACTTTCTTCTTACTCTTCTTTAATAGGCCTTATATTTTTACTACAATTGATTGCACATGTTTTTAAGTGCTTTTGTCCAGTGGGGACTTAAGTATTGAGGTTCCCGAGAAAGGGCGCTTTCTATAAATACATTTTCTTTGAATTTTTTTTTTTGTGTTGTTGGTGGTGTTGTTGTTGATGTTGTATATTTCTTTCTTTTTTTTCATACACAATACTCAATTAAATTTTGAGGCGGATCCACGATATCTCCAACTGTTCTCAATTGATTTCAATGAAATTTTCTAGAAGGAAAGGCAATAGGCTACAGAAGTAGTGATTAAAATTTTGGACTTCCCCTACGCCGTAGTTATATGTCCACACATAATTTCATGTCTGCCCACACGATATCTCCAAAAGTTCTCAATTAATTTCAATGGAACTCTAAGGTAGGGTGAGTCGACCGCGTCTGACAATCAAAGAAAATGAATGTTAACAACAATGGGTTTTAACGGATGTAATCAAAAGACTTACGTGCAATGAAGAAGTCTAGGACTGTACCGAGTACGTTCTACGATGTCGAGAACGCCAAAATTGAGCTGCCAGACTAAGATCACTCCACCCCAACCAAAACATTATGGGCCAGCGTGGCAGGGTAAGGCACATCACTCCCCCGTGTCTTAGACTCCCAACAACAGACCTTGGGGAAGGCCTGAGCCCAACAACGGACTTTAAAGGATGGTGATGATAATGATGATGATTGCTGCGCGTGTGTAGGACAAAAATGACGAAATTCTAAAAATAAATGCTTATTCAAATTAGAAAGCACTCAGAGAGAGCATACCCTGCCAACGCCGATGAAAAGTTCAAAATGCTTGAAAAGATGATAATCCGTAGGAGAAATGACAGGTGAATATGGAGGATGCTGCAAGACTTCATATCCGAATTATCTAAGCTTAGTCGCAGTCAGCTGAGAGGTGTGGGGTCTGACACTGCCATGGAGCATTACATTCAATTAATGTGTGACCTATCTTTCCAACCTTTTAATGTTTCTTATTGCCATGAGATGACATGATATGGTCACAGTTGAAGTCCTAATGTCTCCGGAAAGTGCTTGAACTATTTTTCGCCACTGCTGTCGATAATCCTTCACCATTAAGATGATAAAAAGATTTTCTTTTAATATTCCTGGAATCGACCCAACATTTAATCACTTCTTCCTTGCCCAATGGTCCACCCTTCCACACAATTCCGTTGAAATTCATTGAGAACTTTTAGATATATCGTGTGGACAGATATGAGCGAATACATGAAAGCATGAAAAAATGGGAAAATATCTCTCAATCGAGAACTAATTCCAAGATCCGCCCCAAGATTTATTCACTTCTTCCTTGCCCAGTGGTCCACCCTTTCACAAATCTTCATTGAAATTCATTGAAAACCTTTAGAGATATCGTGTGGACAGATATGAGCGAATACATATGAAAAAAATGGAAAATATCTCTCAATCGAGAACTAATTCCAGGATCCGCCCAAAGATCTTCACTTCTTCCTTACCCAATGGCCCACCCTTCCACAACATTTCATTGAAATTCATTGAGAACTTTTGGAGATATCGTAGGGACAGACAGACGGGAGGAGGAAAAGAAACACACGGGGTAATACATATACCGCTCCAACTTTGTTAGCCTGGGTAAATTGATGCAACATTTTCAAAGGGACTCTTCAATCGAGTACTTCATACCTGGGAGAATGTGTCTGTGAAATTCTAAGGGGAGATATCACCAAGGAAGACTTTGACAGCCCCTTCCACAAACCTGCACTCACATCTCCAGTCCACAAGAATACCAATCAACAACTTGATATGAAGTGTACTTAAACCACATGAGTGCTCACGAGACATCTTTTTGATGTTGCCGTCGGCGGAAAGTTTAGGGTTAGAGTTTGGAGTTTAAAGATTCTGATGTTTTGGGTGACAAACGCGTGAAAGCGTCAGCAAAAAAAAAGGAAAGAAATGACAAACGATAGGGAAATATTCTGAAGTAAAACAAGAGTGAAGATTGAGAGACACCATAAGGAGAATGGATTGGAGAATATTTAACTTGAAGAAAAAAAAGTAAATTTAAGTGACTAAAATGTTGAAAACTGTGAGGGGAAAGGCGAAAGAGAAAGAGAAAGAAAGAAAGAAAGGGGGAGAAAGAAAGAAAAAGAGATGTCAGAAGGAAATAAAAAAGAAAGAAAGAAAGAAATAAGAGAGGGAGAAAGAAAGAAAGAAAGAAAGAAAGAAAGAAGGAAATGCGAGAGAGAGAGGAAGGAAGAAAGAAAGAAAGAAAGAAAGAAAGAAAGAAAGATATGGGAAAGAAAAATATGTGCGAATAAAGAAAGAAAGAAAGAATGCAAGAAGGGGGAGAACATAAAAACTGAAAGAAAGAAGCGAAAAAAAGAGATACCTGCTTGAAAAAAAAGAGATATCTTAGCTTTTGCCAAGACTGCAAATCCCACATGTTTTTTCTTCTTTTTCCCCTTTGGCTCTACATGACCATTATATGGGAGTCAATGTGCAGTAAAACTATAACCGCAATTGTGATATTTGTGACCATTAAACACTTTCCAATCGCCAAATTAATGACCAAACCCTGTCATGACCATTGTATAGGAGTCAATGTGCCCTAAATTATTATTTTGGTACTGAAGTTAGTTGATTTGGTCCAAAGACCATACAAATTTGGTCTGATGATGGATTTTAAGTTATTTGATCATTTTGGTACCATCTGTTTTCAAGCTGGTTTGAATTCATAGTTGTCCGTCTGATGATAGCTAGGGATCCCACTCTTCCCTGATATTTTACCCATAGCTTGGGCGAGAAGAAATAGATTCATGCCTTTCCCAAGGGCATTAGTGTGAAATGAACACAGACTGTCTCGCCGATTCCATTCCCCGTGCCGTTAACTGTTCAGCTAATTCAAAATGATAATCCCAATTGTAATTATTGATACCCTTAAATACTCTCCAATTGCCAAAATAAAGACAAAAACCTCTCATGACTCTTATATAACAGTCAATGTGCCGTAACATCATAATCCCAATTGTGATTTTTGTGACCATTAAACGCTTTCCAATCGCCAAATTATCGACCAAATCCTTTCATGACCATTATATAGGTGTCAATGTGCCGTAAAATGATAATCCCAATTGTAATTTTTGTGATTATTAAAAACTCTGCAATTGCCGAATTAATGACCAAAACATGTCGTCAAAACTATTTGTCAAACGTTCGGAATCTGATGTTGAAAAAGAAAATAGTTTTTACTTTTTGGCACTATATGACCATTATGTAGGAGTCAATATGCCGTAAAATCATAATCCCAATTGAATGTTTTGTGACCACTAAACACTTCCTAATTGGCAAATTAATGACCCAAACCTGTCGTCAAAACTATTTCTCAAACGTTCGGAATCTGATATTCAAAAAAGTTGTTTTTTTCTGTTTGACTTTACATGACCATTATATAGGAGTCTATGTGCCGTAACATCATAATCCCAATTGTAATTTTTGTGACCATTAAACACTTTCCAATCGCCAAATTATCGACCAAATCATCTCATGACCATTATATAGGAGTCAATGTGCCGTAAAATGATAATCCGAATTGTAATTTTTGTGACTTTTAAACACTCTCTAATTGACCAAATCCTGTTATTCAAACTGTTTGTCAAACGGAATCTGATGTTGAAAAAGAAAATATTAATCAATTCTTGTTAATTACATTTTTCTGATTGTTTTATTGAACAAAATAAAAAGCGATTTCCTTCCTGAACGGATGATGTCTCTTCTAACCAGACACAGAGACGACGACGACGACGACGACGACGACAGAGCGTCAGATTTTCTATTAGCCTCGTCTCAGTAATTGGACCAAGGAATTTCCATCATTAATATTGCTTTGCCTTTTTTTATTGCTGCATTCTTTCCTTCACCAAAATCTTCTTCGTCTCCGTTCACTTCACCTCTTTTTATTTTCATTCATTTAATCAATCGTCAAACTCCAGTCCGAGTCGGGGGCTGGGGTTGACTTTGTTTTTAACAACAAGAATAATTCTCACCTAATTTAGAGGTGTAAACTACCCAGTGTTTGTCTGTCTCGTCACGTTACACCAAACCGATATATAAAACTAAATTTTCCCTATCGTGATTTGAAATCACGACCAAGTGATCAGTAGGCGGCTGTCTTACTAACTGAGCCAAACTGTCTTACACATCTACGAAAATTGATGTTACAAATATGTAAAGAAGTAGAAGCTGTCAGGCTTGTTTTATCTCAGCCCCCCTCCACCATTCTGCCAACCCTTGTATTTCTTTTGCCTCTGCTTCCAATTCTGTCTTCTTTTTTGACACTTTCTCTGTCACTACACTATGCTCTCGTTGTAACAGTACTCGTTCTAACGGCACTATTTAATGACACATGCATTCTAGCGGCACGAGTGTTTTTATATCCTCATAAGAGTATTGCCAATATATTCATTTATTTTATTTGCAGACCTGTAACCCGTATATGAGGCATTAGACTGTGAAAATGTAATAAAAAGTCATTTTTGTCTGTACTTTTTGGTTTCTCATTATTAATACACTTCGTAATAAATCCACCCGTTATAACGGCAAATTCGTTATAACGACACTCTTAAATCCACGAGGGTGCCGTGATAACGGGAGTCTACTCTATTAGGTTGCTACATATGAAATCTCGTTTTCTGAATATTAAGATGAATGATGATATAAACAACAGAAAAAACGGTAAATATTTAATCAAAATATGACCCATTTAAAGCAATAACCTTTTCCTAATGATCCTCTAATGATAATATGACATCTCTATAACATTCTTTAGGTTTAGTGGTCACACATTCAGTAAAATTATGAATTATGGCTTCCCTATTATTGAACCTTTTATTACGGATATGATGTTCAACATTTGAAATGATGATAATCTGTAGGAGACATATTAGGTGAATATGGGGGATGCTGTAAGACTTCCTAGTTCCAATTCTCTAAGCTTGGACAGTCAGCTGAGAGGTTCTGGCACTATCATGGAGCATCTCATTCAGTTCATAAGGGGCCTATTCTTTCGACTTTTTAACCTTTTCTATTGTCTTGAGATGACGTGATATGGTCGCTGTTGAAATCATAAAGTCTCCAGAAAGGGCTCGAACGTTGTTCATGGGTCGTTGTTTATGGTGTGGTTGAAACATCTGCTACTTTAACTTCTATTAGGTTGTTACATATGAAATATCACTTTTGGAATAGTAAGACAAAGGATGATATACATAACAAAAAACAGTAAATATTTAATCGGATTTTGAAGCAATAGCCTTTTCCCAACGATCCTCTAATGATAATATACCATCTCTATGACATTATTTAGGTTTAGTGGTCACAAATCCACCAAAAGCACGAATTGTGGCTTCCCTGTTATTGAACATTTTATTACGGATATAAAGTTCAAAATGCCTGAAAAGATGATAATCTGTAGGAGAAATGTCAGGTGAATATGGAGGATGCTGCAAGACTTCATATCCGAATTATCTAAGCTTAGATACAGTCAACTGAGAGGTGTGTGGTCTGACACTGCCATGGAGCATTACATACAATTCATGTGTGACCTATCTTTCCAACCTTTTAACGTTTCCTATTGCCTTGAGATGACGTGATATGGTCGCTGTTGAAGTCCTAAAGTCTCAGAAAGTTCTCGAACCACCCACGATAATTCTTCATCATTAGGAACAGGTTTGGGCCTCCGTCGAAGTTTATTATCGATATCCATATTTCTAGGACTAAATTTGTATAGTTCTCTTGCAAGGTCCAAATATTTTCCAACTGTATTATTATTATTATTATTAGTAGTAGTAGTAGTAGTAGTAGTAGTAGTAGTAGTAGTAGTAGTAGTAGTAGTAGTAGTAGTAGTAGTGATGATGATGATGATGATGATGATGATGATGATGATGATGATGATGATGATGATGATGATGATGATGATGATCTTTCTTTAATGGTTCCTTTTGTATCCTGTAGAGCCGGGTCCAAAGTATGGACCTGCGGCGCTAGAGGGGAGTTTTCATTTAATATGTGGGCTGTTCCGAGCAGGGCGATCTTTTGGACTGCGTGGATGTTGATGTTACCTGGGATATGTTTGGCGAACTTTTCAGTTCCCTTCTTCACGAATCCTAGAGCTCCGATGACTACTGGTTTTATTTCGGTCTTCATACCCCACATCCTGTTGATCCCGATCTCCAGGTCTTTGTATTTGGACAGCTTCTCCATAACTTTCACGGAGGTGTCTCTCTCAGATGGTATTGCAATGTCGATGAGCATGCACATCTTTTTTTCGTGTTCCTGATAACGATGTTGGATCTGTTTGCTTTTATTTCCCTGTCAGTGTGGATGGGCATGTCCCAGAGGATGGTGACATCGCTGTTTTCAATGACAGTGTTTGGTTGATGCTCATACCATCTTTCGGATGTTTTGATTCTGTATTTCCTGCAGATCTTCCACTGCAGGTATACCGCTGCCTTGTTGTGCCTGTGGATGTACTCGGTCTTTGCCAGTTCCGGACAGCCTGAGACGATGTGGTCGATCGTTTCCTCGTACTTTCCACAGATCCTGCATTGTGGGTCTGTTCCATCTTTGATTATGCGATGGTGATAAGATGTTTCTGCTTCACGCGCTTCGCCTAGGTGGTGGTCGCCTCTTTTTCTATTGGTGGGGTTTCAGGGACATCAAGATCTTTCTTGAAGAGTGCAGCCTCTTGCTTAATGGAGTGGATCTGGTGCTTTACTATTTAGAGGAGTGATAATCTGTTTTTGACAGGTATGCATCTAACTCGATAGTGGTGGTCTTGAATGTAAGTTCAAGTTGGACTAGGCCTCGTCCCCTTGAAGCTCTTGGTAGATACAGCCTGTCGATATCTGCTTTCGGGTGGTGCATCTTCTCCTTGGTAAGCATTTCCTTGTCTTAGTGTCCAGTCTCTTGATGTCATTCAGCTTCTAATTTATGACATTGAAGCTGTATGTTACTACGGGTATCGATAGGGTGTGTATAGCTTCACGCTGCATTGAGCTCGCTTTTTAGTTATTCTATTCTTTTGGTACTGAAGCTACTTGATTTGATCCCAAGACCATACA
>VCCN01006230.1:319424-357692 GCA_006491835.1 Architeuthis dux
CCCCGGGTCCCAAAATCTCTAGCTAAACCCCTGAGTGCAGCTTCATCCATAAACACTGACAGACAACACCAATTAGAAAGGTTTTGCAGACAGCAGGACATTTCTCTTAGGAGCGGCCATCTCAAACGATGACCAATAAAAAAGAAGATAAGAGTGATTCTTCCAAAAAGCAGTGTGCATGTCCCATGCATTTATTCTCTACCATCTGATTATGCACAAACTCTTCATGAAATTTTCCATCTGCACTTCTAGATACATTGGAGCTATTGCTGCAGCTTTTTAATAAATTTCAAAATATTCAGTGAAAATTCTCAATAATGTCTAAAAGGACAGACATCTTGCTTTATCTAGACAGTTTTATGACAAGAATGGTAGACCAGGCTACTTTATCTCTAAATCTTACTCAAATTTGGAAATCTGGACAGCCTCAAGTAGCCGGTATTGAACTTCAGCCTCCAGACCTACAACTTGGCAGATGCAATTTCCAAATTGGCGTTATTCCAATCCCTGTATTGAGTAAGTCTCGGAGATAAAGGTTATTTCCCCATGTAGCCCAATCTGTCAAACCTGAGTACAAATAAAATCTGAAAGCCAAGCAAGTCATTTTCTACTGAATCTGTAGCTTGGATTTTGATTAATCTCTGAAGGAGAGACTGGCAAGTTAGACTAGGGCAGTGATGGCAAACCTATGACATGCATGTCGGCAATGACAGGTTATTAGGTGAAACGCGATTGACTTTGAATAAAAGAACTTTTTTAATTTCATTTTATTATCCTAGTTTTATAAGAATATTATGAAGTTTTTTATTAAACTCCTATTTTCATAAATATATTAGAAAAATAGGCTGCTTATCTATAAGCATTTACCTAAAACTAAAATACATATAAGTGACACACTGATAACAGGAGTATTGAAAGAATTAAAATTTCAACACACTGTGCTAAAAAGGTTCACAATTACTGCACTAGAGAGAGAATCCTCACTTTTTCAGCAGTGAATTTTGCCAATATCATGAAGAAACAAATCCCCAAAACAAAGATTCTTGTATAAGTCTACCCAAATCTGATTGCATTGAGCATGAAGTTGAGCAGGAGAGCACAGGATGATATTTAACCGCCTACCCACAAGGGTGGAATGTGACAAAAGGTCCGTTAAATGTGGGGGTTCACACGCAAGGAAAAAAAGTGACCAGTGTCACAAAAGGCATCAAGACTACTCCCAAGCCTCCCCTTATAGTGCAATGAGGAGGTGCTGCCCCAGAATCGGAATCCTCAGGATTAAGATCGCCTTGCTTATGCTGCATCCTGCCCAAAGACAAGAGCATGACAAAGGAATAAATACTACACTAGCACCACAGCCCAAAAGACAGCACATTCTTCTTATCTTCTATATTGATGTACAAACTCTGCCAACAAAGCTCAAAGCCGTTTGAAAGTAAGCAGTCAGTCTCATTCAGTTACGGCCAAATCATGTTTGACACACCGGTTCACGTACAATCACTGAAGTTATGCAACATACAATCTGGTCAGTACCTAGATGGGTGACCGTCTGGTAATATCAAGTGCTGTAGAGAGCCTCCCATAGCGATCCCATTAATCCTCCTATGGAGGAGACCAATCTCTACACTACGCTCAATAATGCAAGCCAAAGGCAATGGAGCCTCTGGTTGCAAGCAATGCAAAATGAATTCCAATTAGAGATGTGCAAATCGGGCTTTCTCTTTTACTTATCGATAAGCCCTCTGCCCCCCATTGGAAAAGGAGAGACTGGAATGTATGTCAAAAGCATGGTTGCCAGATTGGACTACAAGGGGAGATAATCCGAGCTTTATCTCCAAGATTTACCCAAGCATTAGAATAGCATCGAATTTGGAAATAGAGCTAATCTGGGGGCTGGTATTGAACCTCTGCCTCTAGACTCGCTAGATTTACAAATTCGACGCTATTCCAATGCCTTTGTTGGGTAAGTCTTGTAGTCCAATCTGGCAACCCTGGTCAAAAGAGGGCAAGGTTTGAAGGATTTGTTTACTTTCCTCCTTAAAGACTAATCGAATGAAATGAGGGAGGTGGAACACTTTAGCTTGACTAGAAGATGTCTATGGGTGGTAGAGAAAGAAGTGAGTGCACAGGCAAGGTGGTAGTGGTGGTGGTGGTGGTGGTGCTGAACAAGGAAGAGGTGGAGGAGGAGTGTCGAGTATAAACGATGACATCTACCTTGCTCCGGCATCATCAACTCAGATGGATTGTTGGTCTGAGGGCAACGAGACATCATCATAGGCATCACAGCATTGGCCACGCCCATAATGGGCTGTTGCTGCTGCATGACATTGATTCGTACAGCCTGCATGCTCATTGGGGGAGCATTCATCATGCTCGAGTTAGGGTGCTGGGGGACGAGAGCCGGATAGGGGTTAGGGGACATGCCTGGGGCAGGGACCATCCCGCGGTGGGTAATAGGAGTCATTCGAATCTGAGAGGACATGCCTTGTGGATGAGGAAGTGGCGGCTGTGTTCCTGGATACCGCATGCCAGGATGATGATGATGTTGGTGGTGGTGTGGTGTAGGCGGATGTTGATGGTAGGGCGACATATAGGGAGAGCGTTGTTGCTGCTGCTGCTGCTGCTGCTGGACCTGCTGCGTCTGTAGGGGCTGATGCGGATGATGCTGAACTCCAGTTACGGGCACGCCACTCGTTCCGCCGACATTGTTGCAAAGGGCCAGACCGGGGACACCTCGCTGCTGCATCGTGCCGCTACCTGCCAGACCAGGATGGTGGGGCACACCTAGCAGAATTACCAAAGCAAAATCACAAGCTACAACAACAACCACAACAACATCAACAACAACAAAAAAAAAGTAAACAACAACACAGCAAATCAAGCACAAAAACAAGACGGCAAATTAAAAATGTTGCCAAAAATAAAATTTACTGAATTGGAATTTGAGAAATAAAAAGATAAGCAAAAGAGCAAAAAGAAAAATAAAGCAGGAAGAGAAAAAAAACAAACAGATGGGACAATTGGACGCAGCCGTTTGGGCACAACCTTTTGGGTGCCAGGAAAAAAATGTGGATTGATCATCATCAAGATGAAACTTTAAAAGCTTTAAAACGGTAATGTAACTCTGATGAAAAATAAAAAATAAAAAATATTAGGTTATTGTTACTGTTAGGGAGACGTGAGCTAGTTTTCCTGTTTCCAAATAGGTGATTATCATCTCTAGATCAATTTATAACAGGTATATCATAAATCAATCTTTATTATTATTAGATGAAGTATTGTAACACCTCTTTTTATTAAATTTGACTAGTTTTTAACCTTCATCCTAATTTTAGTAGTTTTTATACAACTTATTACCGTAGGCCTACTGATGGTGTTCAAGAATGGGCACAAGGAAAAAAATATTGATTGATTCATCATCCTTCAAAGGTGAAACATTAAAAAGCTTTAAAATGGTAATGTAACTTTATTTAATCCATTTGGAAATTATGAGCAAGGCTTATATTAGGGTTAGGGATACAGACAGATTTACAAACAAAGAATGTTCTTAGCGCCAAAATGTCCGTTGTCAAATGGGCTGTTGTCAAGATGGGTTTGGCAACCAAACAACAGTGCCAAAAGGCCAGCATCCAAATGGCTGTGTCAAAATGTACCAAACCTGTTCAAGAAGACCCCCCCCCACCTCCTCAGTTTTATTCATTAGGTTCCCAACATTCAAATACTAGAAAATAAAAAATTCACCTGAATAGAGATAATCTTTTTAAATCATAAAAGAGAAAACACTCACTCACACATACACAATACTTGATTTTAAGTGATATTATCCTGATTTTTATCTTTTATTAGATGAAGCATTGTCAACCATTATTAATTTCTCACTAGTATTTTCTTTCACGTCTCGCCTAGAGCCATAGGCATGTCAAGAGGAGGCAAGTGAGATGTTAACTTCACACTAACGCCCTTGGGAAAGCCTTGAATCCATCTCCGCCCCCACCCCACCATCCGAATCCCAGCTATGAGTAAATAGCAGGGCAGACTGAGCTCTACAGCCTTGGTTGGCAATCAGTCTAGGAGACAGACAGCTCTGGATTTTAAACCGGGGGAAAGTCTAACCCCTTGTCCAGCATCAAGAGGCTGGCAATGGACATAGTAGCGAACATGTTCCCAAAACATACGGTTAACAGAGCTGTAGTGAAGCTCTAACTGGCCTGGCAAGCCGGAAGTGGATTATAATAAATTGCTCAAGTAAAATAATGGACAGAAAAAAATAACACTACTGTCTACTCATCCCCACGACACCTCATAATAATATAAGCAGTTTAACAATCCGAGTAGAACAGTGGTTCCCAACCTTTTCATTACCAAGGACTTTTATTTAAACAAATTTTCCCATACTTAACAGGCACACAGACCTGCAGGGGTCCGCAGACACCAGGTTGGGAACTGCTGGTGTAGAATGTTGCTGCCTCTCAGCAAATATTTGACATGTAACATTTTGCTCCTCAACACACAACCAGAGTTGCCAGATTGGGCTACGAGGGGAAATAAGCAAAACTTTATCTCTCTAAGTTTTAGAAATAAAGTTTGGGTTATTTCCCCTTGTAGCCCAATCTGGCTACCCTGCACATGACAACATTAACAAAAAGTAGGAAAAGACATTTATGTTCAAAGTTAGTCTGGATGAAGGAGTTGCATGATGTCTGCAGTGGTATACTGACACTGCATTCAGCAGAGAGCTGAGGTCTGCAAAGCAGAATGCTTTGAGTCAACTATGATATGGTTAGCATTTGTGAGGCACAAGGAAAATGTTAAAAGTGGATGTGTCACATGACAGGAAACACGGCTGGATGGATTGGTGCAAAGTAAATCAAGTGCAGCATTCTATACGCAAAGCAAATCAAGGGAGACGAAAAGAAGAAAAAAACCTTGCAGAACAGGTGCAGGGTCGCCGGATTAGGTTATAAAGGGAAATAATCCAAACCTTATCTCTGAAACTTACACAGGCATTGGAATAGAGTCAAATTTGGAAATCGAGAGCGTCTGGAGGTGGAGGTTCAATACCAGCCTCAAGCCTTGTATCACTATTGAAGGCTCGTATTGAACCTCTGCCTCCAGACTCACTCGATTTCCAAATTCAACGCTATTCTAATGCCTGTGTTGGGTAAGTCTCGGAGATAAAGTTCGGATTATTTCCCCTTGTAGCCCAATCTGGCAACCCTGAGCAGGTGAAGGATGAAAGGGTTGTGAGAAGGTGGCAAAAGCAAGGCAGTCGATATTAAAAAGGAACGACTGTTTGTCAAACACAATGACGACACAAGCAGAGCAGACACATACAGGGTTGACATTTGGTGTTTTTCAAGACCAAAATTGGGCAAATTTGGTTCCAAAAATAAAGAATTGGTACCGAAGGAAAATTTACAAAATATAATACTTTAGGCTTGAATGATATTATACAACATAAATGTACATGAATAATAGATAAAAAGACAATCTTTGCAATAACAATCGGTTATTTTGAATGGCTGGATTTTTTTTTTAAAAATGGCTAAAATTGGGTAGATTCCATTTCCAGGTAACTGACTACACTCCAAAACTTATACAAAGGCTCCAAAAAGTTCAAATAACGTTATTCTCGATCTAAAACGTACCTTTAGATTTATATAGGAATATTTATATTTATTTATACTACTAATACTAATCTACCCAATTTTTGCCACTTTAAGCCATTCAAAATAACCAATTAAAAAATGGCCGTCCTCCCAGTGTGTTATTGCAAAGATAGCCGATAAAAAAAAGTATCTTAATCCATTTTTCCTGCAAGATTAGTCTGATGATGGATTTTAAGTTATTCGATTGTTTTGGTACTAAAGCTACTTAATTTGGTACCAAGACCATACAAATTTGGTCTGATGATGGATTTTAAGTTATTTGATTATTTTGGTACTGAAGCTATTTGATTTGATCCCAAGACCATAAAATTTGTTCTGATGATGAATTTTAAGTTATTTGATTATTTTGGTACTGACGCTACATAATTTGGTCCTGAGACCATACAAATTTGGTCTGATCCAAATTTCACATCCCAATGACTCAACGCCCTTGTGGCAAAAGACATCTGATGATGGATTATAATTTATTTGATTATTTTGGTACTGAAGCTACTCAATGTGGTCCCAAGACCATACAAATTTGGTCTTGTGTGACAAAAGACATCTGGCAACCCTGGACACACACACACACACACACACACACAAATACAATACACAGCAGCAGCAGCAACAAGATTAATGTAAAGAAGGATTAGATTTGGCCTGATCATCACTACGTCCACTGGGATTGAATTAATCACAAGGAGCTTTGCAAAAGCAACCGGAGTAGCAAAGATAGATGATTCAATCATATTTCCACCCAGGATTACACGCTGTTGAGATCCTTTAGTGATCAGCCGTGTGCGTCACCCAAGCAATAAGTAAGCATTTCTTTATTTACGACTGAAAACATGTAGAGCAGATGTCAGCGGTAGCCATCTTCTGAAATTAAAACCACTGCTAATAATAATAACAATGTATGGAAGAGAAGCCCTGGATAATTGGAATGCAAATCAATGAGTAAACAGACCAATGCCAAGCACAGGCTCCAAGAGGTTTACCATGGGGTATCATGTACTTTAGCATCCAAAACAAATTTCAAATCCCAATGACTCAACTCCCGTGGATTAGAAAATTTTGTAATGCCTCGACCAAGAAATTAAACCTTAGCGTCCAGAACTAATTTCAGAAATAAAAATAAGAATAGTGTCCAAAATTATATATATTTTAATTCATCAATATTTATAACAATAATAATTAACAAAAATTGTCCAATAAGCACAGAGAAGCAGGAAAACAAGTCTATTTTTCATCTCTTATTCAAGGAAATGTCAAAACTTTTGAGATGCTTAAAAAAAGTTTGATTTCTTGGTCGATTGATTGATTGATTGATTTGTTTAGCAGCATATCAACCCTTGATAGGGCATCTAATGCCAAAATCAGACAAAATTTATTTTTTTTAACTAGAGTCTTGCGACTTTCGTGAAAGGTTACTTTTCCTTAATTAGAGTCTTGAGACTTTAGTGAAAGGTTACTTTTCCTTAACTAGAGTCTTGCGACTTTCGTGAAAAAACAGGTGGCCCCTGTTTGGGGGAGTCTTACACCTCTGCAGGGGATGCAGTCAACGTATTCTAGGCGCCAGCTGACAAGCCCGATTTCTTGGTTGCGTCATGAGGGTTGCCACATTGGGCTACAAGGGGAAATAACCCACACTTTATCTCATGAGGTTGGTAATGAACCTCTGCCTCCATACTTACTCAATTTCCAAATTCGATACTATTCCAATGCCTGTGTTGGGTAAGTCTTGGAGATAATTTTGGATTATTTCCTTTATAGCCTACACTGGCTACCCTGCAAGGCATAGCCAGACTTTTGAAAACCAAGGGAGATAAGTCATTTAGAATCTGAAATTTGTTTCAGACGCTAGAGTACATGGTACACTTACTATTTAAAATGTATACTCATCCTAAAATAAAGTAAAACATATTTGAATGTGTCCTCTCAGCCAAACGACCACGATTTCTGGTGGAGAGGTAGGCAGGTAGGCTAAACACTGGATCAGGCTGAGGGCACAGTCCAAATAACTTTGTCCAAATAACTTTGTCCGAAAACTCTTCCCCCCTCCTGCCACTGAGGGTGAGCAGAAGTATGAGGAAAGATTTTCAAAAGAAAAACAGCGATAAGAGATAAGATAGGAACTTCTGAAAATATGCATTAATTAATCAAAAGAGTTGTGTCAAGAGAGCAGGCAGCATGAAATCATGCCTTCCAAAGTCCTAAAGAAAACGTGGAGGACTATAAACACAAACACTGTCATCACTCATTCTAAATTCTGAAAAAGTAAATCATTTTTAACAAGAAATGAAAAATTGTCTGCTGCTTCGGATATTCAATGAAAAGGAAGATTGAGAAAAGAAAATCTGGTCATTGTCAAAACAGAACCATTTTGGTCAAGGTTGCCTGCTTTGGCCAGAAGGGGAGATAAGCCATACTTTATCTCAGGGACTTAACCAACACATGCATTAGAATAGTGATGAATTTGGAAATAGAGCTAATCTGGAGGTTGGTATTGAACCTCTGCCTCCAGACTAACTCGATTTCTAAATTCGACACCATTCAAATGCCAGTGTTGGGTAAGTCTTGGAAATACAGCTTGGATTATCTCCCCTTCTGGCAATTCTGATTCAGGTCAATGACCTTCCCTCCTTCCATTTTGTCAGCTTAGACCAGTGCTTCTGAAACGGGTGAAGGATTCACCCAAGGGTGAATGAAATTATTTCAGGGGTGAATGAAACCATTTCCTATTTTCTCTACATAAGAAAATAGTTTTTGTGGTAAACATCCACAATAAGAGACCCTGGTTCCTAAGAACCTAATTTTAAGTTCTGAGACTGTTATTTGCTAATTTTACTCATGTAAACTAGAAATATTTTGATTTTTCTGTGTTAATATTTGGTTACTGCTAGTTTTCTTTACATATTTTTATGGTGAGCAAAAACTTGAATAAAACAAACACTTAAGAAATGAGTTAATTTATGTTTTTTGCTCAGGATACAAAATGAATTATATATAAAATTATACACAGGAGAGACCAAGACAAAAATGATTAAAAAAAATAAGGAAATTTAGTCCAACGTGAAGGAAATTTTGTTTTGTATTAAAATAAATTAAATAATTTTGTATAAAATTGTGTATCAAATTATTGTTATTAAATTGTTTTGGATTAAAATAAATTATTAAATAATTTTGTATAAATTTGTGTATTAAATTGTTTTGTCTTAAAATAAATTATTGTTTTTTAATAAAATTATTGTTTTGTAAGGGATTAGTTTTTTAGCATGTCCGGACTCCAAAATTTAAAAAAATTACTTGCAAGGGAAATAACTCTTAGTCTTTTACTCATATTGTGCCCTGGACCCCACTATTACAAGAGGACCTTCTTTCCTATACTTTAAAATCTATATTGAATGTCTACAGCCTGAATGGTCAAGCGAGAGAGAGCGTTTCTTGTACAATGACTTGAGATTTTTTTTTTTCTTTCTCTTTTTTCCATTGAGTATAATTTGTCTCATTCATAAGAACAGCAGTCAGATATCCTGTGGGAAGCAAATGATGAGAACACATGCTTTGTTGAAATGACAGCTTTGAGGCTTTATCAACCCTTTGCACCACAAACACAACCACATGGAAACGAAAAGGGCATTATCTTATTTGCGTTATCCAGATTGGAATTCGGTTTCTGCAGCATTTAGTTCAAGATCAAAGTGTAGTATCGGTTCTTCTCACATCAAAGAACATATCATTAACTTCCCATTTTCAATGTTATTATGCTTGTATTTCAATTTTCGTTGTTAGAAATTTTTTTTGTTTTGTAACATTCAAGAAAGCAATTGAAATACAATCATAATAACTTTCAAAATTGAAAACAGGAAGTTAACTCTTAAATTCGTATAAAGAAAATAGAATGTTAATTTCAAGGGAAATAACTTCTGATTGGAATTATGTCTGACCATTTGGCAAATTTTTTATTTTTTCTATTCAATTCACAAAAGAGTTCCACTATTTTTATGCTATTCATTGAAGAGTTCCACCGTAAAATACAAGCAGTTTATGAATTTAAGAGTTAAAACTATGTTTTGTGAACAGATATTACACTTCGATCTTTAACTAAATGCTGCAGAAGCCGGATTCCAATCTGGACCACACAAGGATAGTGCCAAAAAATGTTTGGAAACTTTCAAGATTTTACTACTTTGAAAGTAAATCCGACAGAGTCGGCTGTCGAGTCCGGCTCCAAACTTTTGGAAAGAAACAGGTTTAATTATCAGCTTTTCTCAGCTATCTTGAAAAGATTCAGCAGGCAAAGGGTTAAAAACCAGTAAAGAAAAAGAACATTCATAGGTGAGTTAGTAGCAGTATTAGTAGACAAAAAGACAAGTGTTGGTAGTAGAAAGGTTCATTAGTATCATTAGTAAGAGTGACAGCAAACTGGAAAAAGTACAGTGTAGAGCAGGGTTGACAGATTTGGCTAGAAGGGGAGAGCTTTATCTCAGAGACTTACCCAACACAGACATTGGAATAGCATTGAATTTGGAAATCGAACAAAGTCTTGAGGTAGGCACTCCTCAAGTCGGTATTGAACTTCTGGCTCCAGATTCTTTTGATTTCCAAATTCAACGCTATTCCAATGCCTGTGTTGGATAAGTGATGGAGATAAAGCTCGGATTATCTTCTCTTCTGGCCAAATATGGCAACCCTGGTGTAGAGTTACAATTGGGGGAAAGCATTGATCCAACGTCACATATTGAAATTTGCTATTGAAGATCATTCATTCGTTCATTTTTTGTTGCTTACAACCAGGACAGTCAGAGGAGGGAGAGGGACCTTTGGCTTGCGTTATTAAGCGTAGTGTAGAGATCGGTCTCCTCCTTAGGAGCATTAATGGGATCGTCATGGGAGGCTCTATACGTGATCCCCAGCTGCTTATAGCACCAGGTATTCCTAGATGGTCACCCATGTAGGCACTGACCAGGCTCTACGTTGCTTAATTTCGGTGATCATACAAGAACTGGTGAATCCAATGCAATTTGGCTGTAATGCAGCTCAAATTGTTTGAGCGGATCAAATGTAGTATCTGGACCTCAAAATTGATTCAAGTCAAATGCTCAAATTTCCAGGTTACAACATAATCAAAATTTAATCTAATTAATAAGTTTTTCAAATTTTATGATACTATTTCTTCACAATATTCTTTTTATGTAGTTAAACGGGTCTGAATTCTACATTTTATCCTTGTTTTAATTAAATTAAATTAAATTTTGATTATGGTGTAATTTGAAACCTTGTGCTTTTGACTTAGGGTCTTTAGGGTCTGGATTCTACATTTGATCCGATCAAGCCAAACTGGCTCTACACTCTATGAACTTGACAGTGCTACCTTATTTTGGAGAGTCGGCACAATAACATTTTTGGAGACCCAAATTAGATCCATCCAAAAGATTCATTTCTTGGTCTTCACCGGTTGTGATTTATTTAAATTGCACAATCCTTGTTTTGATTAAAGTTTTTTTAATTTTGTGATACTATTTCTTCACAATATTCTTTTATGCTGTTAAAGGGGTCTGGATTCTACATTTGATCCTTGTTTGAATTCATTTTTGATTACGGTGTAATCAAACTGTTTTTTTACTTCTACATTTGATCCAATCAAGCCAAACTGGAGAGGGCGTGGGGGAACAATCTAACATCTGTCCAGGATTGTTTGAAAGCCTGAATGAAAGAAGGGGATTAGTGGTTGAAGACTTGAAGCAGTTGAAAAGCAGCAACCAAACTGCAATGGCGAGAGAGAGCGGGTGATGATGTGAGGTGATCAAAGGCCATGGGGAGCAGCTCAGGTGAACTCAGTGAGAGAATAGCAGTGAACTGCTGCTATCAACAAGAGAGAGAGAGAGTAAGTGAGTGAAATATTTAAGTGAGCAAAAGAGAGAGACTGTTAGTGTGTTGAAAGGAGAGCAGGGCAGAGAGAGAGTTGTTTTTGCTGAGGAGAGAGAGAGATGCTGACCTGGAAAAGGTTGAAATCCAAACTGGGTCTGGTAAGTGCCTGTAGAATAATTAGAAAAACAATCAAATGAATGAGGAAAAAGGTGAAAGAAAAGGGACAATTCGAATGCATGGCTCACAGATTGGGCTACATGGGGAGATAATCCAAGCTTTATCTCAGAGACTTACTCAACAGACATTGGAATAGCATCGAATTTGGAAATTGAGCAAGTCTGGAAGCAGAGGTTCAATACCTGCTTCTTGTGGCAGGTCGGCATGAACAGGCCGGTATTGAACCTCTTGCCTCCAGAGGCCAGTATTGAACCTCTTGCCTCTAGACACGCTTGATTTCCAAATCTACACTATTCCAATGCCTATGTTAAGTGAGTCTCTGCGATAAAGCTTGGATTATCTCCCCTTGTAACCAAATCTGGCAAGCCTGTTCGAATGAAATAAGATCTTCCGTTCTGTTTTGCAAATACCTGAAAGGCACAAAGAGACTTCAGAAAGAAATTAACAGTAGAACAAATAAAGAGGCTCCGATTTATCTAAATGCTGTTGAGATTAAACAAAATAATAAAAAAGATTAGATTGTTTTTTTAAATATTTCATATTTGAAACACGAAAAACAAATAAAAGTCTATACAGTACCAGACCATTTATCCAACAGAAACCAGAATTACCAGAAAACCCACTAGTTTTGAATCTGGCAGGCTTTATAGTGGTTCACCACTTGGTGGCTTTGTAGGAATGACCATGGACTTGTCCCAAAATTGACTTCCATTAACAAGAAATTATTCAATCATATAACAGTTTGAATTTTCATAACCTGTCACCCCAGATGTTGAATTATCTTCAGATGAAGATTAGTGGATTAAATTGATTAAACAGACCCTGTCGTTGAAGTGGATTAATTTCGATTTGTTAAAAACAGTTTTGTTCTTTACTTTTCATTTTATATTTTAAGAATTTAAGTGGATTAATAAAGATCAAACAGACCCTGCTTAAGGAGTATGTTAATGTGTATCTGTTAAATACAATTTCGTTCAACCTTATTGAAGATAGTTAAGAGTTAAGAGTTAAGATTTGTGAGTTCAGTCAAGCAAAAAGTATTTATTTTTTTTTAATGGACACTGATGGTGACGGAAAAAAAATGTATTTTCAGTAGGTTTTTTTGGCTTTGACTGAACTTACAAATCTTAACTGAAAGTTGAAATTTGAGTGAAGATTTCTTTTCTAAAATGCCTGCAGGATTAGAGAGAAATGCGTATTTGAAGTTGAAAGAAGGCAGAGAAGAAGAAGATGTATATGCTTACCTGGCTGGCCATTGGTGCCAGGCGGTCCAGCAGCTGGAGACATACTTCGGCTGTAATCAGACCAAGGACTTTGAGGATTGTTCAAAGATTCATTGAACGCTTTCTCAGCAGCTTCCTGTTTTGCAGCCTGTTCTTCAGCTATTTTTTTGGCTTTCTCTTCAAATCGCTCCTTCTCCTCTTTACTTAAATTGCGCCACTGATAGAAACGAGAGAAAAACAAACAATCAGGGGAAAGTGCACAGAATATTGGGGAGGGTGCATAAAAGTCATTGAAAAACACGTTTTGTGTTTGTGATGTATTTATTTTAATTTTATAACCATTGCATTTAATGTATTACTAACAAACACACCACACGTTTTTCCATCTTTATTAAGTATTATTATTATATATTTAAGCAACAACCATGTTTGCGTAACATTAGCTTTGCAAAAATGACTACATCACATTAAAAAACAAAGTCTTTCCTGCAATACTGCCAGTTTTCACAACAATCTGTCCACAAGTAAAGATACTATAAATGTTTGAATAAACAAACCATTTTTAGCCATTTTCTGCTCAATCATTGGGACCAGGCTTTGAACTTAGAAAATTTTCAACAGGATGTTAAGAGTTAAGCCCTAAAACAAGGCTTTCTTCACCCCCGTTTTTCATAATCTTTTTCAATTCAATTTGTTTTAGATCTTTGCTTATGAAGGCAAGGGTCCATATTTGACTTTTTAAACCCTCCCCCCAGAAAAGTGGCAGCAGACCCCCATGCAAGCAAACTGTACTATTCCTGCTTTAAGTAGGTGCAGTATCAGCAAGGATAGAACCAGAGATCTTACTAGCACCATCAATCGAAAGATGTCAGGTAGCCAGACAATTCAGCTGCAAATTTTCAATCCCGAACATTTCGGCCGCGTTTTGTTTTTAACAATGAAAATTACTAACTAGGCTGGATTTAAAATTAAATAGAATCATAATATATGAATCTAATGCAATTTACAATAACAAGTTAATTCATGTTAGTTGGTTAGTGTTTTATAAATCTGTTGTATAGCCTCTTTTACATTTTCTGCCGACATGAGATGTCTCGTCGTTGGGTTGCTCATTTGCAGGAGGGAAATCCTGAACTTGGAGAAAAAGGAAGACTCAAAACTTGTTTATAAAAATATGAGAACATATTTTTCTTTCATAAGAATACATTGTGACTGCGGAGAATGGTGTGCCTCTCTGAGCTCTGTCCCTCTTATGGGCTTCGATACGCCCACGTCAGTGTGTTATTTCCGGTTTCAACATCCTGTTTTCGCACACCCACGCATGTCCATTTTTCCCCGAGGTCACCAGGATCATTTACACTTCTGCCCAGGTGTTAGCCCAGAAATGACCTCCAGTTGCACTATATCATAACAAATCTTTTTTTCAACTTTTTATAGCTAATTTTTGTTTATTTTCTCAAGTAATGATATTTAAGCTTTTTTGATTTAATTAAAATGTTATAAGTTTAGGATCTTAAATGAGTCAAATATTTGATAAAAAATAGAAAAAAATTCAATTAAATAAAAAATAAATTTGTAGAAAATCTTCATATAAAAATTATTCCTATGAACAATAGAAACCCAGATATATTTGTGTAGGTAAGTGCAAATTCTAACAACCATTGACAAAATCAACTACAGATATACAAAATAGGCAAAAACAAACATTTGTCCAACAATTCCGTCAAAATACATGCGCAAATATTAATGCAATTTAATTTCTCCATCAAAAGATCTCCAAGAAATTAAATGTCCAGGCCAAATTGTCCTAGATTTCACATGACATCAAAAAGAAAGACTTTATTATACGATTCAATGCTATTTACCTTGGTGCCAACAATTCGGCTAATGTCCCCGAATGAACAATCTGGATTTTCCTGTTGAATTTGTTTACGAATTTCTCCTGCAAACACAATATAACCACTCGGCTGTCTTCGAATATTATTTGCACTTTTAGACTGTAAATGAACGAAAAAACTTGTGATTTTAACACAATTCGACACAAAAAAAAAAAGGATGAATGTAAGAGAATAAATAAACAACAGAGGAGATCAACACTGATCTCCTCACTTTCACGAACATAATTGAATAACTACAGATTTATACATTTACAAAAGAGCCTTGTGATTCAAGCCATGAAACAAAGAATGCCCTTTAGAATTTAACACTTAAATTCATAGAAAGCAAATGTCAATTTCAAGGGAAATAACTTATGATAAAAAATTATCCCCCTTTGACCATTTGGTGAATTCTTTTTATTTATTTCTATTCAATTCAAAGAGTTCCACTATTTTTTGTGCTATTCAAAGAAGAGTTCCACTGTCAATTACAACTGGTTTCAAGTAGTTTATGAATTTAAGAGTTAAGAGCAAAGTACAATATTCAAGAAGCAATGAGCCTTAAGTTTTATTTACTGCAGATAAATTGAAAAGGTTGACAAAATTTAAATAAAAATCGTAGTTGTTATGACAGTAACTTTTAGTACTAAGCAGGGCTGCCAGAGTTTTTAGCAAATGTAGCAAAAGCTTGTACCAAATCATCCACAAAAGTACCAACTGAATATTGAAAATGGCCTGACAAGCCAAAATATATCTGTTCAATCAATAAATTGCTAAAGAGAACAGTTGAATGTTGCAAACTTGAAGTTTTTATTCTTTAGTTTATTTTTATTATTAGATGAAATAGTAGTCAAAATTAATATTAAAGAGCGAAATACAATATTCAAGCAGTGTCCTAGCACTGAACAAGACTATCTGCCAATGGTGATACAAGCAAGAATGCATCTGTGTTTTTTTAATTTCATAATAGGTACAGATCTGAATCAAAACCATTTTCCCTTCAATGTGGGGCAGCCACAGTTGGTTTTGTTTCTCAACTAAGACAAGAGTGAAAGGATAAGAATTGCAACCAGAAAGAGCAAACAAGATGTGTGCCAACCTCAGACACAGATTAACTCTTAAATTCATATAAAAAAATTCAAATCTTACTTCAAGGGGAGTAACTCATGATTAGAGTACTTCCCTTACACTTTTAGGTTAATATTTTTAAATTTTATTCATTGAACAGTTCCACTGTGTTTACAAGTGGTTTCAAGCAGAAGAATTAAATGATTCATTTCAAATAGAAATTTTGGGTTTTTTTTTTAAACCAATAAAAAGACTTGTAGAAAGTAAAAGGATCAAGCCTTACACTGGACTTTCGTGCACTTGCTGTTCCATCTTTTTTACTGGATTTCTCAGGCAAGGGCGTCTCCTCATAAGATACATTCAGGTTGTTCTTGTTAGGAGTCGTCACAAGGGGATAATCCAACTTCTCTTCATCTTCAATATCTTCCATATCGACAGCTTCCGGCAGTAGTGGGGAGGGTTCCTTCAAGAGACATAAAAACAATTAGCCAAAGATGAATAGACAAGATTTGATTGCAAATTTTTCATTGGGCCTTCAAGGAAATGACAATGAAAATTGGGTACTCTTGTAATAGCAGAGTCCAGAGCATAATATGCGTAAAAGACTAAAAGTTCTTCCCCTTGAAGATTGTTTTTTTAATTTGGGAGTCCAGACATACACAAAACAAATTTGTTACAAAACAATTTTTTTTAAAAACTACTAAAAAACAATTTATTTTAATACAAAACAATTTAATAACAATAATTTGACACACAATTTAACAATAATTTGACACACAATGATCTAGGCCGCCCGTTTAGCAATCGCTAACACTGATGCCGGGCTGATATGAGTTCCCAATTAATAAAGGTCTTCATAATTATCATATACATATAGATGTATATCTTTGATGTGATTAATTTTACAGAAAGAGATGTTTTGATATTGAAGAAAACCTTTACTAAGTTACTTCAATAAGAGCATTTTCTGAATGACATTGGAAAAGCCATTTCTGCAAATGACCAATGACCATGCAAAGTTCAAAACACCTTACTCCAAAAGAAAAGCATTCTGACTCTTTACTGTGTGTTCCTAATTTTGCTGCAGGGCACACTTAAATCTGCACATCAATTCAAAAATATTCATTAACTAACAGAGTACCCGTCAAAAATAACTTCAATATTTATGTATGGATAAATTATACAAATATATATTTTAGTATAAATATATTTATTGCAAACAAAAGAACGCATACCTCAAACAAAACTTAATTTTCTGACCATTTTCTACAACTCTTCATATTTTCTGTTTTTTATAAATTTAAAACAATAAGGTAACAGAATAGGGTAAAACAAATTTTTTTTTTTAATATGAGAAAAACGTCAGTTTTATTCATGAGAAATCAGAAATGCCTATATTTAGTGCCATTGTTTTCTGTGCTACTAAGACATCAGCAATATTAGTAGTAGTGATGCAGACACAAACAAAGACATAGTAGAGCCTTGCTTTAGTATGACAGAAACAAACAGACAAAAAAAGTGACAATGACTTTTATATTATAATAAGATTGGAAGAATGAAAACAAATAGAAATGTCATACAATATACCTTTTGAGGGACAATATGCTTTTTGAAAAAGTACAATTCATCATCGGTGACTTTGGGAGACAGGGAATATTTCTGTAATTGAAAAAGAACAAATAAATGAATGAAAAACAAAGAAATTGCTCTGAAAATATTCATGGCTGACATAAAGATAATGACAACAAAAATAATACAGTAATACCTTGGTTAGCGCTCTAGATACATTCCCAAAAGATGCAATGCTAAACGAAACAGTGCTATACAGGGTCATCATAACATAGCATTAATAGAGATGGTGCCAGCAATCATTCTAAAATATATGATATCATTGTTGAGATCAACAAGATGGAATGGATTAGTGCTGTGTATCTCATCTGGTAGCTACTTTCCAGTAGGTGTTAATATATATTGCTACATGATAAATTATTGTGTATGTGTCTAAGTTTATTCTGATACACATTTTCAGAGACTGTCCATGATGTCTATTCTCATACACATGGCACATTAAGTGTACAGAATACAGTTATTTTGGAGACTGTCCATGATGCTGTCTTTTATCATAAATTATTTTTCGGAAATTTGACCTTACTAAATATATTACGAAAAATATATGAAACTAGCATTCCAAGGGAAATTATATATCACCACCACCCATATGTGCTGTGTTGGGGGTGGACAATTAAAAAGTTGGAAAAAGGGGTGATCAATGAATAAGTTACATCTCTCGCCTTTTGTTGGGCTGTGATCACTAAAAAAAGGTCTGAATTTTCAAAAAACAAGCGGGCACAAACTATTGACCAATTTAGCATAAACTTACATTGCATATTGAACTCCCCTCTAAAAACCTATTTAAGGGGAGGGGGGGATTTTCAAAAAACATTTTACCTAGTCATTGAGGGGAGTGTGTGTACAAAATTTCATGTTTCTACTATGAACGGTTAGGGCTGGGCGATGTCCAGATACATAGATACGTATAAATGTCAGAAAATATGAATAACCTAAACCCAGCAATAAACCAGTGTTGTGGGTAGCAGTATTTAAAAGAGCACTATAGTGAATCAGCACTAAATGGGGAATTACTATAATGCATTGTGCATCAAATGAAGACAATCAATTGGAAGGTAACCTTTAATCCTTTTGCAAGCTTTCGGATACTTCTCTCGTTCTCTAGATATTTGGATTCACAGATGTAGACGTCATTATCGGGCACCTCTGTGATACGATCTGAAATAATACAAACGTGAACTTTAAAAAAATGGGTCTTGTGGAGGGAGAGAGAAAAACATTTACTTTTTGGATCAGAAACACCATTTGCCAATTTGAAACTAAAATCTTTGGGACCCAAATTTCGCACATTCCAAAAGGTCACATTTTTGGCAGACACCAGTGACCTCAGCTACTACATCATGTTGAATAATTTGAATATAAAACACGTGAAATATCAAAACAAAACAATTCGGGCACTTCTAACTTGTTTTGTGAACATTTTCTGAATGATTTTTTTTCAAAACAAAGTATAATTTAATAAAATGACATACATTGATTTGAAAAAACTGTTTTTCTTTTTTAATAAATACAGTTTAAAACAAAACAATAACAAAGTAATCGAATGATAATTTGTCCAGCGCTTCTTGGTTTCCATCAAAGCTATTATAGAAATAAAGTGTTGATTACTTTAAATTGAGTTGTTTCTTATTTTATTAAATTATATCGTTCCTTAAATCAAAAACACCTGAGATTACTTTATCATTTTGTTTTAAACTGTGTATTTTTTTTTTTTAAAAACACTTTTTTTATTCAAATCATTTATGCAATTTTATTAAATTATACTTTGTTTTTAAAAAAAATGTTCACAAAACAATTCAGCGTGACGTAGTAGCTGAGGTCACCGGTGTCAGCCAAAAAGGTGACCTTTGGGAATGAGTGAAATTTGATAGTCACAAGCACTGAAATTGTTTATTTATCTCAAAATCTGTGGTTTATCACAGAATATTTGAAATTTATTTATACAGCCTAACAAAGCATTTCACCACACCAACAAAACGACCAGTGGATTTGGACCAATGTGTCTTAAAAATGGTACTCAACGCCTCTCTGCTAAAGAGTAGGATTGACGGTAAGTGGTTGTCAAACTAGGGATAGGAGACGCGGCCACCCCTATCCAAAAGGAGAGTAGCGATACGAAAGAGGAGCCTACATGTCACTCCTGACTACGGTCGGTCGACTGGAGTATGAGATAAGAGAGATTGAAATGTATGTATCACAGTTCTCCGCTTAGACCCCCCCCCCCATCAAGGGTGTTGCAGCGTTAGGTACACACAGGCAGTTGTTAGTAAGACCCACTTCCAGCTTGCCAGGCCTGCCAAGGCTTCATTCTGCTTACGGCTCCTGGTATTCCCAAATGGTCACCCATCTAGGTACTGACCAGGCTTGACGTTGCTCAACTTCGGTGATCTCACAAGAACCAACATGATTTGGCCGTAACCCCTAAGCTTCGGGGAGAGGTTCCTTGATCCTAGTCCTTGTGCTCAGTGGAGGCATTGGGTACCATTTTTTAAAGTCTTTGGTATGACTCAGCGGTGGATTGAACCACGTCCTACTGAACCAGCTGATCAGTTGGACCAATGACCAATGTAAAAGGCAGCCAATGTCTTTACAAAAAACCCTCACAGCTCAAAGCACAATTTTATTTTTTAGGACTCCCCAGTGCTGTTGGCATTAATAACTGTATATCTTGGTGGATAAGACAACGCTTGAATCATCCAAAAAACATCCCAAAACCAGGTTGCCTTACAGACCAAGTACAAAAACAAGTGACCTTAAAATATTCACCTCCAAAAGCGTGTGCACGCATTTTTGACAACAAAGTGACCAAGATTTTTAAAATCTAACAAATATCAACTAATTATCGGATATCAATAAAATTTTTAGTACTTATTCATTTATGAATGAATTTATTTATCAAAAGAGTATTTTGTAAGAAAGATTAGTGGAAATATTGTTTTTTTAAGCCAATCATCCCCCACTCTATTAAATTCTATAAAATGTCTAAAATAACATTTGGACACTAAAAATATTTACATTTCTATAAAGATCAATTCATTATATTGGTATATCACTGTATCAGTTGTTTGGTATTGTTTGGTAGTTAGTAGGTCATCTTATACTACCAATATGGGCTAAAACTATGGAATCCAAACTGAAATTTGGGTATCATCTTATCTGAAAGTTGCTTTATCCACCAAGATATATGGCAGGGATGGCCTAACTGTGGCTCACGAGCCACATGCGGCTCTTGAATAAAAGCTGATGGAAGGCTTTACAAAGATAGTGAAAAGAAAAAGAAAGAATATGGGTGAGCTTACATGAACAGTAATCTTTAATGTGCAAAACGGCACATCTGCCAATGACGGTCATAGCAGGGAAGGATGTCTCCTTGCAGCTGTAGAAAACTTCACGACAATAGAACATGCGTGTAGGAGAGTGTTCCACATCAGATGGTCTAACAAATAGGGGACCGTAGAAGAAAGTGTTTCCCCTGAAAGAACCAAAAATTACAACTAACTTTAAACAAACACAAGGGCCAGGATTTTTAAAAAAACAAAAAAACAAATACTTATGGTAGGGAAAATATTAAAGATCCAACACAAATAGTGTCTAACCATCGAAATTGGATCATTTGAATGAAACTGATTTTGACACTTTACTGTTTTTTTCAAATACTGGAATGTTCTGTTATTCTTTCATGAATTCTCTTATTTCTTTTATTTATGCACCATTTTTAACATTTGAGCGTGGATTTGAAATTTTCACAAATAAATTATTATAATGTTTATGAAGAGAAACAATTTCTAGATTTTACTAAAGAGAACTCCATTTGTTGTGTGTAGTGATGTATGAATCAAATAAGAGAATTCATGAAAGAAAAACAGAATATTCCAGTATTTGAAAAAGATGGTGAAATGTCAAAATCAGTTCCATTCAGATGATCCAATTTCGACGGTTAAAAACTACATGTCAGGCTTAGAATGAAACGGAAATAAGGAAGAATTAGGGTCATGGTAATATACAAAAAGTGAAGGGAAGTAACTGGAAGCAAAACAAAGATATCATTTATTACCAGTAACAATTGCTCTAATAAATAAATAACCCTAAATTATTCGATTAATCACTACAAAGCTCTGAATGAAAGCTTTTTCAAATTACATTCCCTTTGTTTCTTGTATTTGACAGGGACCAGAAGAATTATTAAAACATGAAAACAATTCGGTTTATGAAGAGAAACAATTTCTAGATTATGCCAAAGAGAACTCCATTTGTTGTGACATAAAGGAGTGATAAAATCACAAAGTGGTGACACAAATTTTACTGTAACAAAGTGACAATGTAAAATGCTTTGGAATCAATGTTACATTTCAGAAAGACTTCTGAAACATAAAATGAACTGATGATCCACTCATAGTGTTCATCCAAAACCATAAATAAGTTGTCTGCTTTCAGTTGGAGCAGTAGCAGTTGGAGCTCTCAAACTTCACTTAGAGGTAAAATTTGATTTTCAACATTTTGTAGCCCATAATAGATGAATATCAATTTGTAAAACCCTAAACTAAACCTAACCTTCGTTATATCACTCCTTTGATACAGTATCTATGTCACTCCCTTTTTATATCACACCTTTGATCACAGCCACAAAATAAGGAGGTTACTGCAGCTAACATTATCCAAAAGTTGGACTGTTTTACAAAACTAAGTCTATTTGTAGGGTAAGAACAAAATTGTTGAGGCTGAGAAGCTGATGACTACTTACTCTGCAGTCAGCCATATTTTATCTATCCGAGCAATGAAGGGTTTCTCTTCTGTAGACTTGATATAAACACAATCACCTAAAAGAAAGAAAGAAAAAACAGAAGATAAAGTTAGTCATTTTTTTTTACTTTTTAGGATAGAAAGTCAGTTTCTACATTCGCAAAAACATCAACTTTTCATGAATTTGTAGTGACAAGAAATTGCAAGCCAGAAGGGGAGATAATCCGAGCTTTATCTTAGAGACTTACCCAACACAGGCATTGGAATAGTGTCGAATTTGGAAACCAAGTGAGTTTGGAGGCAGAGGTTCAATACCAGCCTCTTAAGTTTATAATAAAAGAAGTGATTTATTTGGTGAATCGATTTTTTATTTATTCATTATTATTTAATCAAATATTTTTCTTTAATATGGAAATTATAAACATTTTAGTCCAAAATAAAACATTGTTTAACATATTTAATTCTTGGTAGACAGAGTGATATGACGATTACTCAATCTTTTTTCCATATCTGAAACTTATTTATTCATTATCAAAGACAGCCAAGTGACAGAATATATGCACTAATTTGTTAACATTATAAACTTTGCATAAACCTACAATCAAATGATACTACTTAAAGCAAGAGTGATATGATGATTATTCAATCTTTTTTCTTTATCTGAAACTTTCAATAATATCTACACAGACTTAAAATTTCACTGCACAGCATAGTATTTTCATTTGTGAAGCCTAGGGGACAACACTGGCAGCAACTAAAAAGCTTCAAAATTGCTATTTTCAAACGAAGAACCCCTTCAGAGAAAGAAATAAAATCATTTTCCTCACCTAATTTAAAGCAGCCACTGGCACAGTTGTACTGTTCAAAATATTTGTTTCCAGCATATTCATTGCTAGCGACTTCCGTCTCAACATTCTGAAAAAAATAAAAAATAAAAAAATAGAAAAATATTGATATTAAAAAAGACAAATTCTGCATTGAATGACACAAAATGGGAAAAGTATTAACTCTTAAATTCATTCTAGGGAATTCAAAGTAATTCAAGGGGAATAACTTCTGATTAAAGTTACTTCCCTTGCACTTTTTAGTAATTCTCTTCTTTTTCTTTAATTCAATCTACAAAAGAGTTCCATTTTCCTTTATCCTATTCATTGAAGAGTTCTACAGCGGTTACAAGTGGTCTATGAATCAAAGAGTTAAGAAAGACTTTATATTTAATTAAATCAATATTTACTTGGAATGAGGAAAATAAAATTTCAAAAATATTTTTAAACAGCTGCATCTTTTAGTTTCAATTACTTGAAAGATTGACCTTGTACCACGAATGGAAATGCTGGCTTGGAAAGGAGGCAACAGCAGCATTCAACCTGCTGAGCAAAGTATAGAATAGCAGGAAATTTTCCCTTAGAACCAAATTAAGTTTCTATAATGCAAACGTGATATCCACGATACTCTGTGGCTGCGAAATCTAGCAAGACAACCCAGAAGAAGAGATTCGACACCTTTGAGACTATATGCCTACATAAAATAATGATCATCAAATGGAAGGACTATTTGTCAAATGAAGAGGTTAGAGAAAGATCCCCATAACAACCACCATTTGCCGACGTTGTCTCCGTGGTTGGGGCATGTCTTGAGGCAAGACCTGCAAATCAAGCCGTTAAATTGTCAACAACCCAAGATGTGCAGGAATGACACAAGACTGACTGAGGATCGTACACAATGAATTGTCTTATGTGTCGCACAATGACAGAGAAACAGATGAAAGATATCTGATCCTCTTAGAGTGCTCCACTATTGTGGCCTTGTGGCAAACTAACTTAGTAAATATCTACAGCCAACCAATTAGAACCCGCCAATGCTAAATCATCAAACCCATTGTACACAAGAATCTCCATTGCAAGCTATAAACAAAGTGAGTTATAAGCCTATCTGAGCACCTCAACAAAATATTTTACATAAACTCCATGACCATACACTGAAAATGATGTTCTTCAGCTTCAATATACACCAATACCTCATTTTACATTTCCTCTGAACGAAACCTCATTATAACAAAGCTCGATATTGCTGAAACTTTACAGCCAAAATCAGGAAAAAAGAGAAATAACTCTTGCCTTAGAGAGACTTTCAGGACATGATCCAAAATGTAAACGGAGCATGAAAGTTATAAGGTCTATAATTGTAGGACTGAATTGTTATAGGGAAGAATAAAAGGTTCAGGAGAAAAACTCAAAGCAGTCAAACCTCTGATGCCTTTTTAATGAAAAAATAAAAATCTAACCAGTAGTGCCATATTTATTAATCACTGCTACAAAAGGTTTAGGTTATCCATGTATCCATTTATTTATATCTATCTATCTATCCAGACATTGTCCAGCCCTAACCATTCATAGTAGAAACTTGAAATTTTGTACACACACACCACCCTCAATGAGTAGGGGAAAATGCTTTTTTTTTTTTGCTTTTTTGAAAATTCGCCTCCAAAATAGGGTTTCAATTTTCAATATAAGCTTATACTAAATTGGTCATTAGTTTGTGCCCACTTGTTTTTTGAAAATTCAGAAATTATTTAGTGATCACAGTCCAACTTTTTAATTGATCACCCCCAACACAGCATATATTCATAATTTCCCTTGGTAGTTTTTTTTTGTTTCATATTTTTACTTGTTGCATAAACTAAAGAAAATGGGTATATTTTTCAATTCAATTGAATTATATAAATTTATCTTTAAAAGATTTTTTCTATATATGTACGTCTACCATGTTTTAAATAAGTGTATGTTTCTTTCAATACTCCTAAGAACCTATCTGCATAAAAATTATATTTTACCTTTCTCTGATAACAAAGTTTCTGATAGTGAAATAAAAAACAGTGGAACATTAATTTCATTAATCGAGGTATTGGTGTATTTATATGTGCATTAGAAACAGGAGGTGCAGGTATGTTTGGATTAATGGCTCAGAGAATGGACTCAGCTGTGACAGTTTGTGTTTACTTTTCACTAATGCCCTTGGGAAAGGCATAAATCCATCTCTCCCCCAGATATGAGTAGAAAAAGCACAGGGTGTAGTGAGTGACGCCATTTTGGGTGCTTGTTGCCTCAGTCTGTTTCCCATATCCCAAACGGGCCGGTAAGTATGTGAAGCCTAAGTATAGACAGCTGAATCTGTAGCCAGTGTAAGGGCACTACTTACTTTTTTTTTTATTAGAAACAAAAGTAAAAACTATTTGAATTTCATTAGTAGAAACAAAAAAAATTTAAAAATCAAAAAGATTTCGTTCACTCACCAATTTTTTCTTGTTGGGACAAACAGACAGACCTACCTCTCTAGTTTTGTCGAGTAGGCGATAGACACAATCATCAACGTCCTCTTTCTCACTTTCTTTGGTTTTGTCGGCAAACACCGAGGCCACACGCACTTGCGACAACACTTGGTCACGAGGAGTGAGTTTAACTGTATCATTTGGAGGGACTTGCCAAACCTAAAACAACAAATATTCAACAACATTAACTCTTAGATTCACATAACAAAATTCAAATGTTAATTCAAGGGAATAACTTCTGATCAGAAGAACGGTTAATGGAATGGAAGATGACGATTGGAATATTGGCAAGAATAAAGAAAGATTTTGTAGTTAAAACCATAAGGCAGTGGTTTCAAAACCTTGAAAACTCAAGGACCCCTTCTATAAAGGAAATATTCTGGTGGAACCCTATTTTCAGCATTTAGTTTTTAGACAATAATTAATGAACTAGAAAAATAAACAACTTTTGACCTTTAATAATCATTTTTATTTTAGGTAGACTACATTTAATCGAATACTTATATTTGGTACAGGTCGGTGTACAATAGTTATGTTTTTGAATAGCTGTGCGATGGATGATGTGGTTTCCCTGCCACAAGATTTGCGATGTCAGGTTCAGAAGGAACATTGCTGAGGACCGGTGTCCAGGCAAAATGTGTCCCTTTTCGATTTGACAATTTTCAGGGTGCCTGAAAATAAACTTGATCGCAACGAATAATTATGTTTATTGATAGCCGTGCAATGAATGATGTTTCTCTGCCACAAGATTTGCAATGTCAGGTTCAATATTGACATGGTAATTCTCATGTCATGTTCGACATTCGATTGGTTTCATTGTTTATTCTTTATAGGCAGCATCAGAAAGGTAAGTTGAACAAAAAGAGCACAGTTATCCTAATTTAAAATTTCAACTGTGGACCCCCAACCATTATCTAATGGGCCCCCAGGGGTCCATGGACCACAGTTTCAAAACCACTGCCATAAGGAAATAAAATGACGAAGCGTGGGAGAAGCAGGACAGAAGTTTTACTCACCTTGATTTTCTTGAACGCTTTATGTCTGGCATTGTAACGAGATTCACACACGTACACATCTTTATCAGCAAAGCCCTAGAAGGAGGCAAAAGGAAGCAGAATAATAATCATTGCAATTATAATAGATAAAGTATTGGATTTCTCAACATTGACGACACTCAGCCTCAAGGACACACCCCAATTTTAACAAAGTTTTGCAAAATCTTAAAAATAAAAAAGAATAATCATAAAATCCTTTCATATCAAGTTCAATGTTTCAAACTGTGGAATCCAACTGTCACCATTGCCTGGTATTGCTGAGTGAACACAGCACATTTCATTCAACTGAACACAACCAAAATAGATGGTGACTATTAGATTGCGATAGTCTTGGAATTATAAGATTTACCAGTAAACTCTTAACATATTGCAGTTTTACTTCTGTTGTCAATAATATTCCCTTAAATTCAAGGTCTTTTGAAGAAAGTGTAAATACCAATAATATCAATATACATCTAAATTACTACTAGTCTGTTGGATCGTCTACAGTAGTACTGCAATACAAGAATTAATTTTTGTGATTACATATATTTTTTTAATTATTCATGATACATTTGTTTACTTATTATTTTATTCTAAGTATAATTCATTCAGAGGTCATATATAGGAGTCCATAACATAGATTATCCTCTTCTGGGATTACGATAGGCCTATGAAAAAAGTAATTTTCAGCCTGTAGGACGCAGGGTAAATTTCAAGACTTGTTACCAGGAGTAAAAATAAATCAAGGCCGGAAAATACAGCAAAAAAAAATGAAAATAATTTCTTCAGTAAGACAAGTCAACAGCTAAAATAACCTTATTGGGTCTCAAAAAAAAAATAAATAAATAAATAAAATAACTATTTTGAACCTTAATTTTGCATGTATAAAGTTTACATTCAATCATACATTTAAAAAAAAATTCAAGTGACCCTAGGGCAATTCTTGAAACGGAACTTGTAAGCCATCAGTAGTTCCCTGGCCAAGCGAAATTGAAAACCACCATCTTCGATAATTATTGCCAAGCCTGAATAGAGACCCTTGACCTTAGTTTAGCGGGTCACTGAACTAAACACAGTCCACTGCTCCCACACGCCTATACAAACATTAGCGAGTGACTGTCCTTTTTTCTAGTTAAGAACTTGCCCTGTATCACTCTGTGACAACGACTACAGACCAAACAAAACTAGTCTGTGCCTTATTCAAAACAATGGTAAATAAACCTGTTTGATTGAAATAGTCTGGTTCATTTTTTCATCAGAAGATTTTGCAGGTACACACATCACGGTACAACTGTTATAAAATGTTCTTATACTCCCTTGTGTATAATTCCTTTTGTAACATGAGCAAAAAAATCATAAATTAACTCATTTCTTAAGTGTTTATTTTATTCAGGTTTTTTGAACATCCTAAAAATATGTACGGAAAACTAGGACAAAAAATTGACACAGAAAAATTATTAGAACTTTTCTAGTTTCCATAACATTAGCAAACAACAGTCTAAGAACTTAGATATTTTAGAAATAATTACTTTTTTAAGAATAGAAAAATATAAATATCTGAGTAAATTAAGTCTTTCACCCTTCTAGTTTCATTCATCCTGAAAACAATTTCATTCACTCTTGGGTGAATTATTCACCTTTTTAAGAAACACTGCCCTAGTGCATACTTGTTCATTCTCTGCTAGTCAAATGCATTGCGTATTTCTAAAGAAATTTCAATCCCTTCACTTTTTCTGTTCCCTTTAGTGCTGTAATCAGGCTACCCTAATGTAGACCAAAGTCTCTTCCAACTCCTATGTATTCCTCTTGGCTCAAAACAATTTCAAAAACTGAACAAACATTATTTTAAAAAAGGGGGGGGGGGGTCTCCTCTTACCTCTGGTTTCATTTTGAAGTAATCTTTGACAAACATGACATAACTTTTTGGCCCCATCACCTGCGATAATGGAATGGTTGTGGAGAAATCACTCTTAAAGACTTCCTGCAAAGAAAAGTTCCATTCTTCATTTTAATATCAACACACAACAATTTGATTCTGGTATGTCATAATACTGCAAGACAACAATTGAGTGGCCGTGCATGATAAGTGCCCAACAAACCAGTAAAAGTTGATATTTTCATTATATTTTTAGAGCTACAATGCTGTTTTTTTATTTTGAAGCTTGAACACTCTGCATTATGATTCATAGTGTTCCAGCTTCAAAATAAATTGATATTTTCGTTATTTTTAAAGCTACAGTGCTCAGTTTTTTTTTTGAAACTTGAACAATCTGCATTATGATTCGTAGTGATCAAGCTTCAGAATAACAAAAGTGAGCATTGTAGCTCAAAAAATAAAGAAAATATCAACTTTATAAAAAATGGTTCATTGGCTACTTATGCACAGCCACTCGATTTCAATTTGGCGTTTTCCAGTTGATTCCCAGAATCCGTGCGTATCCTGTTAGCCTTAAAATGAACTAAGGATTATCTCCTTTTTTTCAACAACAGGGGGGAAAAAAAACAACTTCATTTCCAAACAAACCGTCAACGTTTCACACACTCACCCACTCGATGTTAAAAATGGTACATAAATAAAAACTACTTAATTTAATTTATTCAAAGCAATAACAATCTGTTTTTCTTTCAAGGGGGAAATAATCTTAAGTTCATTTTAAGGCTAGAAAGGAGTTATCTCCATTTTACTTATGGATTCTGGGAATTTACTGGGTTTTCCTTTGCCAACTTACTTTTTCTAGGAATTTCCTTGTGGCTAAATGAAAAGTTTCATTTGGTCTATAGAACCAGTTTCCATGGATAGCAGGAGACCCGGTGTTGTCATGGAACAACTTCTCAATACACATCACGTGCGCTCCCAATCCCTTCTCCCTACGAAGACAACAACAAACAAAAAAAATGCAATAGTAGAAAACACAAAGAAAAATGAGTAAAAACAAAATTAATAATCCTACCACTTCTATTCATCATATACAGAGGACTCTTGGTAGGATAGGTGGTGCTGGTGGCCTACCAGTTAATGGCACAGAGAATGGAATCGGGAAACCGAGTTCAAACTCTGGCTGGGGTAATCTGCGTTCACTTTGCACTGATGCCCTTGGGAAAGGCATAAATCCACTTCTCCCCCCAGCAATGGGTAAATACACGGCTGCCATAGTTTTTAGTAAATGTACCAAATCGTCCATAAAAAGTACCAAATAAAGAAAAGCAGAACGAAATAAAATAAATTACTCAAACTTGATTCAAATACTTAAAAAGCTGCTTCATTTTCATATTTTCATTTTAATCAAGTTTTTCTTTCATCTAGTATTGTTTAAATAAGATTTGAAATTAAATTGCCAAAATGTACCATAAGGGCTCAAAAATACCGGTTTGGTACAAATGTACCGAATGTGGCAGTCCTGGAAATAGCAGGGCGCTTGAAGCCCTTTAGCCCTGTAAGGCAGTCCAATTTAACCCTGGATAACTTGCTACAGAAAACCACAGCAGCATCACCTCAGCTATTGTCTGTTGGTGTGGTTAAGGCCCTATACTCCATAAGGAATATACAGGAATAGAAGAAATATACTGCATATTTTGGCGGATAAGAACCTTGACGATTATAGGCCGGATACAAAAGCAATGACTGAACAGTGAGCTAAAACCATGAAATTCAAACTGAAATTGAGGTCTTGTCTTATCTGAAGGAGACCTTATGTGCCAAAATATATACAGTATATATTCAGACCTGTCCAAAGCAGATGTAGGTATGTGTGGAAAGTATTGTAAGTGACTTCAGATCAAACAAAACAAAAATTGGGAGCTCCGAGTTGATAATCATTTGACACAATGTGGTATTTTCAGACTCTACAATAGAAACTTCAGTTTTCTAAGTAGACAAGTTTCACCAATGAAAATCAATGGAAACCTAAAAGATGAATACACAAGTCCCTCAATATAGTGCCATTTGCAATAGCACAGTTCACAATATAAGGCGGGTGGATGTGGACCCAACATTTTTTCCTATATTATCGCCCACTCGTCCAAAAGACAGCAAATAACAGAATCTCATCAAAAGACTAAAATGACTAAAATATTTAATTTCTTCAATTTGCAATTAATCAGCATATAACTTACAAAGTGTTTTACTCATAATTTCTTTGATTTTGTGATGAAAACAACACCTTCGTGGTGAACTTGTTAGTGATTCTTAATTAACTTTTGATTATCCACAGTTCAGTTATAACATGGTTGTCTCTCTAGGACCCAAACACCTACGTTAAAAAGGGAGACTACTGTATAGGTCTGATTGAGATCCATTTCCTGTTTGGCCAATAATGCAGCAGGGTTAAAGCAATGTTCCCTCTAATCTTTTGTAGTCAATGGGTGCAAAAATCTTATATTGTGCAATTTTTTTTTCCTGTTACAAAAGTAAGTATGCACTTTTGAATTCAACATAGGGAATCAATATTTTTTCAATAAAAACTCAGTAAGCTATCAACAGAATTTTAAACCTTTTGTGCACACATTAATTTCCTTTGTGTGCTGGTTGCAAAATAGGTACACAGCTTAGATGGAACTATAGTTAAAAGAGACAACTAAAAACCAATGTCTTTGCATTATTCTTAGAGTAAAAGTAAAAAAGAAACGCCCCATAATACCTACCTTGGCTCTACATATACAAAGTCTCCAATATTGTACACCTGGTCCCTGTATTTCATACTGCGTTCTGTTCCTGCCTCCTAATAACAATGAAAATGCAAGAAAACCTCATCATTACACAACAACAAAACATTAAGGGAAGTACAGTGATACATCTCATAGCAAAGGACTCTTATAACGAATTTTCACTTAGCAAGAGGTCCCAATTGCAAAAAAGAAATCTCTTAGCAAAATATTTTCAGTTTGCAAGAAAAAAAAACTACAAAATTTCATAAAATTATCTAAAATCATCTAGATTTAATTTATAATTATCTAGATTTATATCTAGTATCTAGGTCAGTGGTTCCAACCAAGGAGGAAATTCTCCCAGGGGGGAATAAGGCTATTAGGTAAAAATAAAAGTCCAGTCTAGAGTTAGGGGTTTCTGCACTATCTATCAAGTCAAAGGCTCGAAATAAGCTCCAAGTGGAGAATGATTTAAGATGTGTTCTCTCACAAATTGAAAAACTAGTAGCAAAAAAAACAAGCACATAGATCACATTGATGCGTATATCAGTTACGATAGCAGAATTCTTATTTTTCTTGTAATAAATTGGAATTTCAAATGAAGTGTTCCTAATTATTTTCGCTTGCTTTCTTTGAGTAACAAATACACAGCAACAGCTGTACAATTATGAAATTAAACTAATTCTTAGTATGAAGCTGTCTAATTATACGCAAAATAAGATTATTATTTGAAATTATTCTTTGTTGCAACTTAATAAATGGAAGGGGGGGTACTAGTAATCTTATTGACAAAAGTGAGGAATGACTCGAAAAGGTTGGAAACCAATGGTCTAGGTGCTTATTTTCAGACAGACATACATTAGGTGAATTATAAAAAGATTATTTATTTATTTATTACATTATTTACATGTTTATTTGTATTTATACATTATTTAGAAAGTAATTAGTACATTATTTACAAGTTTATTATTAAGGTTTTAGGGGTCTGATATTTTTATTTGGAACAAATTACTGATATCCCATAGGTTTAAATATTCACTTAGCGAATTTTCATCTAACGAAGCATTTTGTGGAACAGATTTTCCTCATTAACAGAGGTACCACTGTAAATTACAATCAATATTTAAAGGCTACCATTTATTAAAAATACTGTTGCTATCATTGTTTACATCAGATCTTCTCAAAGTAGGGATTGGCACTCCTCTGGTGGGTCACTTAAAGATTATTGGGGGCTGCAGAAATATTTGAAAATTTTTTTTTTTAAATCTCTATATCAAAATGTACTCCTTCAGGTGTTTACTGTAAAATTGCTCAAGGCTATTCACTTTTGTTTTTGTTATGTTTTAGTAACTTATTCTTAAAAAGTATTTTTTTTTTAATTCATAATAAACACTTATAAATATGTTGCAATTTTTAGGGCTTTATTTGTTTCTATGTTTAGTTACTGTTACTATTAGATTATGACTAAAGACTAATATGTAGTCTTAGTACATATTGCTTTTATAACAATGAGTGAGGGTCGCAAAACATTTTGTCCTATCAAAATAGGTCGTGAAAAACTGTGTCTCATAAAAAGGGGTTTCGAGCGAAAAAGGTTTGAGAAGCCTTGGTTTTCTTAACTCACTGTTTTTAATAACCCAGAAGCTTAACAGACTGGCAAATAATGAGAGCAAAAATAAAGTTTCAATAAAGTGTGTCTATGGTATATTTTCAACCCCCTCAAATGCTATACATTAATATTTCAGCGAGCGCTCCTAAAAAATGCAGCGCTAAACAAAACAGCACTATACAGGGGTCATTATAATTTTTAAAATAGCATGTCCAGAACACCTCTCTTCGCCTTGCTGCTGCACTCCCAATCAGGGTCATTCTCATTAAAGTTGCAATGGATTATTGCTATGTATCTCATCTGGTAGCTACTTCTCGGAGCTGGCGAAATATCACTAGAGGCCAATGAATATCACTACATGATAAATTATTATGTATGTGTTTATTCTCATACACATGGCACATTAACCAAAGTGTACAGTATACAGTTATTTCGGAGACTGTCCATGATGCTGTCTTTCATCGTTATTTCAGAAATTTAACATTACTGAATTTATTACCAATAATTTTTGTAAGAGTGAATCAGTGCTAAACGAGGCAGCGCTCAGCGGGGTATTACTGTATACATTTCCATGAAAGTTTGTACCCATTTTTCTCCCCAAAGACTTACAACAACAGAGGACATCTTCTCGTCCGTGTCCTTTTCTTTCTTCTTTTCCTCATCTTTATCTTGCTGTTCTTTGGGCAGTTTCTCTCGTTTCTCAGCTTCCAGCGCCGACTGCAAATGCTTCTCAGTGTAACTCAGTGCCGGCGTCAACAAGATTTCACCATTTTTGCACAATTCATCACGGATCTTGATGAAGAACAACTGCATTTCAACTGCATCCTCGTACAGCTGCAAAAGCAAGAAGAAAAAACAATCACAAACAGGTCTGGTTAGTCACTCAATAGAAACTGTCACATGATCAACATCTTTTGGTAGCATGCCTTGTTAGGGGTGATCAATTAAAAAATTGGAAAAAAGGGGTGGTCAATGAATAAGTTACTTCTCACACCTTTGTTGGGCAGTGATCACTAAAAAGTCTGAATTTACAAAAAAAACAAGCGTGAATGTTGCTGGACACAAATTAAGGGACCAATTTTGCAAAGATAAAAAAAAACGTTTTTTCTAAACATAAGGAGTAACTGTTTAAATATTCAACCCTGTAGCTCCATTGGTGCGGCACATAAATAGATAGGTTTCTTCAGTTTTTAAGTGATTCTGGCTGGCTATGTTGACAGTTTCTAATAGGCATCCTTCTATCTTGATAGACAATGGAAAGACACAGAAGTGAACTCTCCAGGGTGAAAGCATGGGCGAAGCATTTGGAGATCCTGGGATACCCAGTCGACAGAATCCACTTCTCGCCCTCACTGATGTAGTTCAAAGGAAATCAGAGCTGTTGGAAGAACTTCAAAGTTGGCATCCAACTACCTTAAGGGGGCTCTACTCCCTTGTTTGAGTCAGAGTTGTCTTTCTCTTAAACTGGTCGCCTTGCTAAGGCCAAAGAGCCCAGTCGGCCCTGCTATTTTGCCCATAGCTGGCAGAAGAAGAGATTCCTTTCCCAGTGCAGAGTGAACATAATCATCATCGACCTCAGCTCACCGATTCCATTGCCAACACTGTTAACCACTATGCCACTCGCACCATTGTATACAATGCAGACATCAGAACCTTGTACAGCAGACCTTTCCAAACTGAGCCTTGCGACAAAATTAAGTATCATTTTATATATATTTCAAAGGATATTTTTTCTGAGTTGGTTGAACTGCCGGGATGACATTATATATTTAGCTTGGTTAACAAATCTTTAATGTGTCACCAAAAATTCTTAGTGTGTCGTCAATGCCAATAGATGATATTGTAAATCTTCCTACTTGAAAACAGAACCTTTTATGATATACTTACTTGCGAGTCTATTCTGCTTAACTGCCGTGCTCGTTCGAACACCTTGAACATGTCTTCTTGGAAGCGATCAACTCGTGCATAGCATCCCTGCAGAAATAGAAAACAGTCTTGTAAGAAACAGATGAAATTGTTATCAGCAAATATATTATTACAAAATTCCTGGATATATAGTTATATGAAAATTCTTCAAGTGAATTTACCTTCTTATTGATTATTTCTTAATATTAATTTTACTCGTCTTGGTACATTTTTTTATCCCAACTTATTTTATATTTTTTTATATTCTTTATTCTTATTCTTGTTTTTCATATTTTAGTTTTATTTGATTTATTTTATTTTATTCTTACTTGACCGTCATAATTTCCGATTTATAATTAGGGAGTAAAATTAATATTAAGAAATAATCAATAAGAAGGTAAATGAGTTCGGGATATCCAAGAAGAGAACTTCAAATGATAAATCGAAAAAATACTTAAGAGGGGTAGATTAAAAAATGAGGAAAATGAATTCAAGATAATCAAGATAAATAAGGGATAACCACTTAAACAGCATGGGGCAGATAGCAGTATAAAACATCAATCCCAGCAAAGAGAGTAGGGTGACCACAAGATAAAAGAATTAATAGCTAAATAATGAGGGATGAAAAGTGACAAGGCAGCCGGAAGGGAGTGGGGTACCTTTTAAATCTAGAAATGATTCTGAATAATCTTATGAAATTGGCAATTGGGACCTCTCGCTAAGGAAGATTTAATTAAGACTCTTTAGTTATGAGAGGTACCACTGTATTTGAATTTCTGATATTATTTAGAAATGAAACTACTGAATTTGTTTTAGTGGAAGAGTCCATTAATTCAAATGGTGGGTAGGAGATAATTTTATCAGCAAAATTGTTACAAAGAGTCCATTGTTATGGACAGGGAATCAAAGAGGAAACAATCACACCATTCATTATAAAGATAGATAGTTTGCAGTTTTTATATCTATTTGAAGATGAAGACAACTAAATAAAGTTCAGTTTTGAAAGAGATTAACAAAAAATCTGTCTTTTCATACCTTGTTCAGATTTCTTTTAATTTGGTCAAAGGTCAAGGGTTTCCTGGAACAAAAAAGGGAAAAATAAAACATTACTTTTGTTTTACTTATCTATATATACACACATAGAAGTGGATCAATAAGGCCATAGCCTGACACAGTTATTAGCTGAATTTTGATCTGAGATTTTCTCTGTATCAGGTTCAATCTGAATTAAGTGCATTGACAAGAAAGGAGATTATCTTGAAAATTGTTTATTTGTTGTGTAAAATAAATGTTTTTTTTTTCATCATTAGGCGATGGACTTATTGATGTACATCCGGGCAAATATAGGTTCTCAACTAATAAATGTCTTTATAATTATCATATTATGTTGGATATAAAATTATCCATCATTTGATTTCATACTGTCGGCATAGAGAACCACATTATATTCCTGACTAAATACAAACATGAGAGTAGAGAGACCAGCAAAGTGTACAATATATATATAATTTATATTTATTATGGAATCCGCTACAGATTGACAGTCTGTTTCATTGCCGCATGCAATTTATCAAGTGAATGAGGTGAAAACCAAATAATCAAATCATTTTATAAAAATATTATTTTTTTGCACATTTCATTTTTCACTTTTATATTTGTTATTATTATCTATATTTTTGCCAGCACTCACTAATTTTAGTATTTGGTTTTTATTGAAGTATTAATTACGTTTATTTGTTCAGGAAAAAATATTAAATATATTTATTAAGTTCATTAGACACACACATTTATATGTCTCTACAATGTATCTATCTCACTCACATTTCCTGTGTTGGATGAGTCTGAGAAAAACTTGGGGTTATTTCCCCTTGTAGCCCAAGTAGCTGACTGTTAATGGTAAAGCTAAATAAAAAAAGACATCCTGGACTTACTCTTTATCGGCACCAGCCTCAAGTTCCTCTTCGGGATTTCTTTCAGGAAGTTCAGCAAAAGAATCACTGTAGCAGCGACCCTCTTCGTCCTGAAACAAAAACAAGAGAGAGAGACATGTTCAGAAGGGGAAAATGCAACAATCAAAGGCTCACTGGACACATACTATTTTGGAGACAAATAGAGAGGGTATTCATCCGTCTCCGCATGAGGGCAGAATGTGACACAATGTTAAGATTAGACTAGGGACCCACACGTGTACATGTGGGTAGAGACAAAACTTATCTAGTTCACTCAGCATTTCCCATTGGGACGCCTCAGACATCAAGGACTGACTCAGACACTACCCCTTTAAGTGCAAGGGCAAGGTGCAGCCTGGGTACAGCCCCATGGAACGAGACATTTTTTTAATACCAGCATAGCCACAAATGAGTGCTTCTCAAACTGGTGACTGATTTACCCAAAGGTGAATGAAACACGGTGGGTGAATGACTTAATTTTCTCAGATATTCATTTTTTTCTATAAACAAAAAAGTAAATTTTGTGGTAAACATATGATAGGAAATTTTTTGTCACTCCTAGTTTTCTTTACATATTTTTAGGATGTGCAAACCACATGAATAAAATAATTACTTATATCTTAATTTTATACTTTTTGTTCACAATGCAAAATGAATTGTGTATAAAATTATACACAAGGGAGAATAGGATGAAAATTTTGTGATAAAGACTTGAGGGTGAATGACACTGAAATAGTTTAAACACTGCAATAAATGATCCTTAAGAGTAGAATTATGAAGAGGGAAAGGGAGATGAAAAGGGAGAGTAAAATACAGGGAGCAGGAGATGTAGCAGGGAAGGTGGCTTACTTGATAATTATAGACCGATATGAAAAGGTTGGTCATCAGCTCTTGTACAATGGCTTGCACATCGGGGACCTCATTCACACCATCAAGACTCAGTTCCAATTTCTTCTCCAAACAAACTCGTTGTAAAGTCAAGGCATCCTGTCAATGCAAGAAGAAAAACATCATTGACACAAGATAAGCAATAAATAGAAAGGATTCTCAAAGCAAATACACCTGCCAACCAATGCAGTGTTTAAATTGGATGGAAAATGGGCAAAAATATTTTTTGATACTTATGAATATAAAAATGATTAATTATCAATATTTTAGATAACAATTTTTTAAAGCTATTTTTTCTTAAATATAGTTTTAAAAATTAATAAGTAAATGATATATATTTATTTTTGCGAGTTTTCAAGCCATCTTTGCTCATATTTGATTAGATTGTTGAACTTTCTGGAGACATGTTGCCATTGGCTTAAAAGTATTGTCAAAAAATTCAGGATTTGCTCTTTTGTGAATTGAATTAAAGAAAAAGAGAAAAAAAATTCCCAAAAGGTACAACGGAAGGAAATTTAAGCAGAAGTATTAGTATGAATTTGAGAGTTAAAGCCGTTTACCTTGTAGATGAGGGAGTCTGGTTCATTGTATTTGCAAGCATTATCAAACATTTGTACAAAATCTGCTACCATGTCATCAATCGATTCATACTGGTTGCTGGCAACTCGTTGC
>VCCN01006230.1:374050-385787 GCA_006491835.1 Architeuthis dux
GGGGAGCAGTAGCAGTGAGAGAAAGCAAAAACATCCAGCCGGACTAGCAAACAACAAAAGGCCAGGCTACCAAAGCTTCTTAGGCCAAAGGGATTTGGAGAGGGGTTTAACAAATACTGTGGGGTCTGCTCAAGGAGAACATGTTGAATTTTGGTCTATCCTTTCAAACTGGTTTACATAAAAGGGGTAATCTGATTAAAAAAAGATTAAGTTAATTCTCAATATTTTATTAATTTTGACTACTTTTTACCTTCATCTTAATTTTGATCACACACCAACTCGCCTGCCATTCTACAGTAGTGAGAAAACTGCACGATCGTAGAATGACGGCCAAAATTGAGTTGTGATAAAAACAACTAAAATATTAAAAAAATGTTTGGTTACAATACTTCATTAAGCGTATATTTTTGAATATAAGTCAAGGTTTGTTTTTTTACCTAAAAAGTAGCCTAAAATTGACACATGGACTTATAGCCAAATCAGTCATAAAGAAAGGCCAATACTTTGTACGGGACGAATGTCAAAGTGAACGATACCATCAGTAGTCGCCCATTTCAAAAGACATTTTTATTTCTGTGACTTGATTTGACAGGTGATGCTATTGGCTGATAAATTAAAACCAGCAGATCTAATCATTTTCCACATTTGTGTTACGATAGGAGGAAGTTTTGAGGTATGTTGATCTGTCATTTTTCTTTGTTACTTTTTGAATAAATAAAGATTGCATTTACATGTTGTCATTTATTTATATTTAGGGATGTTTAATAAAAAAAACAAAAATGCCAACTTGTGAGTTTGTTTTTTCTCGCTACGGCAAAATCATCAAATGCTTTTGGTTTTGGTCTCTACTTATATTCAAGTTTAACACGTATCAACTGCTGGATTTTGCACAGCTGAATTGAATAAAACTCCCCAACTATTGACTTAGAAATGTTTGTTACTTTCTACATTTTAAAAAAAAAAACTGACATTAATGATTAAATAGAAGAATCCTTTTCTTTTCATTAAAATTTCCAAATGCAGTTAAAATCTTTTACGTAACAAATATACTGTATATTTCGGCACATAAGGTTTCCTCAATTTTAGTCTGAATTTCATGGTTTTAACTCAGTGTTCAGTCACTGTTTTTGTATCTGGCCTATAAGACAACCCCACATTTTTGGGGGTGCTTCAAGGGTCATCTTATCTGCCAAAATACGCAGCAATTTATTATTTGAAAGGAAAGAATAGAACAATAGATTAAAAAATCTGTTCAACTAATTCAGTATTGTAGGACATTTGTATGAACTAACATCCAAATATTATCTTAATTTCTTTTTTGATTAGATGAAGCTTTGTCAATCATTAATTGACAACTATTTCTTTCATCTTAATTTTAGTTGCTTTTCATCACAAACAACTACTTAGGGAGTATCAGCCAAGGCTGCCTATGTTCACTTTGCACTAATGCCCTTGGAAAAGACATGAATCCACTTCTTCCCCCAGCTATGGGTAAACAGCAGGGCAGTTGGACCATTTTGTCCCGTAATGCAGTTCATCTTGGCATTGGGGTTAACAACTCCACCCAAAAAAACCTACTTGCTACCAAAACCCACAGTGTGGCTCTATGCTCCACAAGAAGTTTACAGGGAGAGGAGAAAAAAAAAAAACTAAAAAAAACATATGACAATGCACAGAAATTGATGTGAAAATGACCAGCAACATTTAAAAGTAACCTAAAAGACAAATTATCTACTAAACCAGTCGATTGCATTCAAAGAGTTTTTCAAACAATTGAACTCATTTCTTCCTGTCTTCTGTTGTTCCCCCATAGAAGGTTGCGGATATTTTCAACTCATTTCTTGGTTAGACATAGATTCATGAAAAAGAGTTAAAAACAGCTGATGTCGCTGCTAGCAACAAAAATAAATTCCCATTTACTATCATTTTTTCACTTAGCAGTATAGCAGGGCTCGAATTCAACATTGTCCCAAATATCTTCCCCAGGATGAAAGTGATTTAAAAAAAAAAAAAAGAAACAGAGAAAAGAAAATCTTTTTTGTTTAAACATCACTTCCATCCCGGAGATATCCATGGAAGATATCTTCTTTTTTAAAAAAAATTTGTGAGGATTGTTCTTGTTTTGTTACAGTAGAAAAACTATACACACGCACAATTATTTATTTCCTCAACATTTTAACAGTGTTTTTATTATGCTACTAACAACTAACAACTATAGATGATAATAACAAGGTAAAGAAACAACATTTTGATTTTGGGACCATTTACATTTCCTTTGGACCGGTTAAAAATGTTTTTCAGAACGGTTCCGGGACAGTAGTGAAAAAGGTTAGTCTGGAGCCCTGCACTAGTCCCTCTCACATATGAATAGTACACCTGGAGAAGGCTGTAGCATGGATTGGCTGAAACGTTGTGGGAACAACAAAAAGAATGAGTTTGATTGTCCGAAAAACTCTTTGAATGTTAATGACTCTTCTCAAAATTATAGGCAAGTCGAATGCATTTGTTTAAAGGGTACTACGACTTTCTATCAAAACGTTTCAGCGAAAATACACACACGCATATACATACAGATATACACTCGCGCACACATGCCTCATACACGCAGATATACATGCACATTGTGCATGTGTGTATATGTGTTTGTAGCGTGTACCTGTATGTATTTTGCATTTTTGATGAAACATTGTTCGATGAAAAGATGTGCCATGGTTCAAAGATGTTTGTTTAATCTGCTGGGTTTATGTTTGCTAGTGAAACTAAATTGGGATTAAATTGTTCACTGGGTTCGTGTTGCCTCGTCTATAGATGATAATAAAGTAAAGAAACAACATTTTGATTTTGGGACCGTTTAGATTTTGTTCGGGATGGTTAAAATTGTTCATCGGGACGGTTAAAATTGTTTATCAGAATGGTTTACATTTCCTTCAGGACAGTTAAAATTGTTTTTCGGGACAATTGTCGGACGGTGGTGAAAAAAGGTAGTCTGGAGCCCTGCATCAAGGGACGGAAGGAGCAGCAAATAATAAGGAGGAGGAGGGAGGAGTAGGTTTGCCAGATTGGGCTACAAAGGGAGATAATCCGAACTTAATCACAGAGTCTTACCCAAAATCGGCACTGGAATAACAAAAAAAAAAAGTTTGGAAATCAAGCAAGTGTGGAGGCAGAGGTTCAATACTAGCCTCTTCCAAATTCGATGTTATTCCAGTGCCTATTTTTAGTTAAGTCTCCGAGATTAAGCTCGGATTATCTCCCTTTGTAGCCCAATCTGGCAACCCTGAGGAAAAGGAGGAGGAGGAGGAGGAGGAATATTAAAAAAAACAAGAGTAAAAGAAGATAGAAACAAACAACCAACAACAGCCACTATTCAAGGAGATTGTGTGTAGTAAGTCGCATGCAGCAAAAAGAAAGAAAAAAAAAAAAAAAAAAAAAAAAAAGAACCGCCCCACTTAGATGATTGTGTGTGAAAAAGACCACCTACTACTGTCTGGAGGTGGTGCTCACCAGCACAGCAACTGTTGGTTATAGCCGAACTAGCAGCAACATCTCTACATGAGTGAATGCCAGTGGACTGATGTGGCCGCAGAGTGGCGCTCCTGCAGTTAGTCGCCGGACAACATGTTGCCTGGGTGTTTGTCGGACACAGGCTGCAACACGTTGGCTGACAAAAGAGAAACAGACTTACCAATAGAGTATTTTTCTGGGTGACAAACTAGAGCCGCCTCGCTAACAACCACGCTTAGCAGAGGGGGTATGGGAAGGGGGAGGTAGAGCATTTACCTTGCTAACAGCCTCGCTTAGCAGGGGGGGGGAAGAGCATTTGCCTTTTTTTTATTAATTGGTCTCAATTAGCATTCAAAACACTTTTCTTTCTTTTTTTTTTTTTAAAAATGGACCTCACAGCAGCAATCAGGATTTGAACCTCAGATATTCATTTTTGTAACAATTCTTTTAGGAATCCATAAAGCAGATCCAACCAAGAAATTCAGAGAACGAGAGAGAGAGAGAGAAGAGACAAATGCAGAGATAGTAAAACGGGTTGAACCTCATTAATCCGGCATTCTGTGGTCGGGCAACTCTCATGGTCCGACACGTTTTGAATCTGCTGCCATTAATTTGTGAATTTGGCACCAGGACGGCGCCGTTAGCTGTGCTAAGGTGTCAAACTTTGTTTACACTGCAGCCAAGTATTTTAGCCCTTCAGGATGTCGGCTAAGAGGTGCAGAAGATGATGTTAAAGAACGTAACCAAAAAACATTATGCTTGAAAAGTTACTGAAAAGATTAGATGAAGGAACTTCTGTAAAGAGTTTGTGTGAGTACTATGGGGCCAGATCATCTACTGTGTATGATTTAAAGAAACACAAGGAGCAAATTTTCTTCTTTTTTCAACAAAAAAATTGAGTCTTAAAAGGTCTATTTCTGTAGTCCTGCAGTGGCCCGGTCCTGAGCTTGCCGGAATAAAGAGGTTCAACCTGGACTAGCAGAACCCCACCCACCCCCATTATTGACTTTTTTTTCCCTCCAGAGCAGCGGAAGAAAGCCTAAGTTTGGCTTCGTTTGCAGAAGAGAGGCCATTTGTTCTTTTTGCTTTCTCTGTCATAGTTGAGAAAGAGGCTAACTTAAGAACATCATAAACTTAGGCAGCAAGTTGTGTGCCTCTTTGGCCTGAGAAACCACCAATGAAGTCATGGACACCGAGGTCAAAACCCGAGCCAATGGAAGAGCCAAAGATAGATACCAAGAGGAGGAATATAGGACGTCTCCGTCAATATTGATGTACTGCCCCAAGCAAAAGTAGGAACATCAAAGGTCAAGCAGTGGATTGCTAAGTGTCTTGATCACACGTCACTTCACACCACTAGAGGAGAAGGTGGAGACCAATTTAGGACAATTAGCCACTCACAATCTGGAACCCTTCTCATTATTTTCAGCTTTGTATATCATCAGCTACGAACATTGTTGTAAGTGCAAAATGCAACATGCACCTCCAAGAAAAAAGGAAATCAGAATGAAAAATATACAGATATATATCACAATATTCTAAGGGCCATAGAATTGGCAATGTTAAAATAAGAATATCTATGGATCTACATCTAATGAGGATCTTAAGCAAAGTTGAAAAATCTTTATATGGAAAATCCTTCTACATTTGTGCAGACATTCTGCACGTGTAGCGATGGCATTAATTAAAGGATTCCTTTCTTTTTTTTTTCAGAGTTACCTATATATTCAATGTTTTGCTATCTATTCTGGAAAGGAATCAAAAAGAGGATTTACAATGTGTCAAGTTCTTTGCTTGTCCTCATCTTTGTTGTCTTTAGTCTACAAGAAACTCTTCCATCATCTTTAAGCATTATTCTCTTATTAATTAGCCACCGATTAGTTTCTTTCAGGGTTGCCAGATTGGGCTACAAAGGGAAATAATCCAAATTTTATCTCCAAAGCATTCCCAACACTGACATTGGAATAGTAACAAATTTGGAAATCGAGTCAGTTTGGAAGCAGAGGTTCAATACCAGCTTAAAATCCGGTTATTTCCCCATTTAGCCCAAACTAGAAACCCCAGTTTCTTTCTTATTTCAATTATCATCAAGGCTTGGCTTCGAAAACAAAGATTTAGGAAGGTTTCCCAAGTCTGTTGCAGGCCCTTAGGAGCTCCGTGGAATAGCCCTCCAGCCTGTGCTAATGAAGTATTAAGATGAAGTGTGGTGTGCACGTGACTGACCTCGCCCTTTAAACCAAGGGCTTAAATGCTATGGCCCACTGAGGTGGGGAAGAGGGGGAGTAAGGTCCTAAGGTTGTAGGTTTTCTGTTAAGAGATTCCTTCTCCTAGGCAGATGCCTGAGCCGGCTGTAGAGGTCTGCCACCCCTTCGAAGCAGTATTCCAACAGTATGGCTGACTTGCGCAGGTTGCAGCTTGGGTCTTGGGCTCTTCGCAAGGTTTTAAGAACAGAACGGAAAGATAAGAAAGTGACCCATTGGAAAAATGACGTTCAAGCAGCATCAACAAAGGTGAAATGGTGAGACAGACAAAAAACTTGAACAGTGCAGTTACAACCCTGTAGAAGAAAACCCATTTTATTTGGCTAGGTCAATCTAACAGCTGTCCACAGCTCCATTCTGTAACAAGGAAGGACGCTATTTGGACCAGGGTTGCCACATTGAGCTACAAGGGGAGATAATCCAAGCTTTATCTCTGAGACTTGCTCAACGCAGACATTGGAATAGTGTTGAATACCAGCCTCTTGTATTAAAAGATTATCTCCCCTTGTAGCTCAATCTGGACAGAGAGAAAGGAAGAATAGAAATCCTTGGGTCTGCGTAGGATAAACAGATAATAGCTCAGTAGTGGAACGCTCAACCAAGAGTTCTAAATTCTGAAATGGTAGTTTGGTGAGGCAGCTCGTGATTCTACATTCACAAATCGAGAAGGAAAGTCATTAAAATAACAGGCAAATAAGTACAACATCAGCGTTTAGGGGGAATTGGAGTGCACGTATAAGCAGCTGGAAGATAAAATACAATTCAGTCAGGGGTTTTTTCTGTTTGTCTTTCAAGGAATTCATGCATCATTAAAATTTGGAAGATCACAAAACTTAGATTTTTTATTTAAACAGACTTGCATAGAGTCAAACATTTATACTCGATGGATTTGTTCCAACAGAAAAGTCAAGTGAGATTCATTTAATAGACCAGAATGAAATATGGGCAAAGTAGGACGACTTAACCATCAAAAATGCATCATATCAGAAGGACTGATTTGACTGATCACCGCTAAAGAAGCTAACATTATTTTTTTACTTTTGTACTACAATGACTGTTTGAGTTTTAGTAAAAAAACATTAATTTATTTTATTTTTCATTAAATCAAGTATTGTAAACCATTTTTATTAATTTTTGACTACTATTTACATTCATCCTAATTTTTAGTTTGTTTAATCACAATTTCAGTAAGGCTGCCACCGGCAGTGTTATTGTTTACTTTTGGTTTGAGTAAAAAAGCGATCGATTATTTTATTATTTAATTTTTATTTAGACAAAGTATTGTAAGCAATTTTTATTAATTTTTAACTACTATTTACCTTCATCTTTTTTTAAATTACAATTCAACTTGGTTTTAGTAAAAAAGTTCATTAAACCATTTTACACATTAAAAATTAGGATGAATGTAAATGTAGCTTCTTTAGCGGTGATTAGTCAAATCAGTCCTTATGAGGCAATGCATTTTTGACTGTTAAGTCGTCCTACTTTGCCGAAATAAGTTTTGTAACTGTAAATTAGACAAAGCAAGGAAAAGCTTTGCTTGTTGCAAATGGTTAAGCCTATAAAAGGAAGAGATTTATGCTTGCATAATGCCACAGAGTTACTGGCCATCCAGTTTAGTTGTGGATCTTCTATCTTCATTAGGGTAGAACGACAAAGGTTAATGAAAAAAAGTGTATTACTTAAACCGTGACAAATATGTCAAAATTTATATATATATATATATATAGACAAAGTGGAACATGGGTGACCAGTATGTTGAGCGCCAGCAACCCAGGTGTGGCGAGTTGCTGGCTATAACAGGTCCCGGCCTCGAGGGACTCATTGCATCGAAACTGTGTCAGTGTTTTTCCCCTCCCCCTTTCTACTACATTATGTCTGGAAAAGATTTTTTTTTTTAACCCCCCCATAAGATTTTAGTGGTGGGTTCAATTTACAATGTAAGTTTATGCTAAATTGGTCCCTTAGTTTGTGTCGGGCAGCATGAATAGACCAGACACATTCAGGTCGGCTGGTAGGACAGAAGAGGTGGCAACAATCAAAAATTAATTTTTATCTCAATTTCAACATATTTGTCAAGGTTTAAGTTCTACACTTTTTGCCAATTCAAGTAAAAACCTTATTTTCACTCCAGCCTAGTCTTCATAGAAGGACTGACAATTGGTTTTAGCCCCAAAGTTTAGCCAAACAATAAAACAACAGTGCTAAAAGACAAGAATGTTTTGAATAAAGAGTTTCTTCCAAAGGCACGAGGATTACAAAGTCGAGTATCATGAACTTAAAGCATATGAAACGAATTTCAGAAATAAAAATAAAAATAACTCTAAGATCTCTTACTATGCCTCAACCGCCAACGTAATCTGTCAACGTAGGTTTCTTCAGTTTTTAAGTGGTTCTGTCTGGCTGCACCAATGGAGCTAGTAGGCTGATAATTTAAACATTTACTCCTTATTATGTCTAGAAAAAAACATTTTGGGGGGAAAATTCGGACTTTTTAGTGATCACCACCCAATAATTGATCACCCCCAACACAGCATGCTGTCATAAAAAGTTGGTCACATAACGGTCTCTATGGAGTGACTAACCAGACCTGTTTATGGATCCTCAAGAAGTTTTGACATTTTCTCAAATCAGAGATGAAAATTAACTTTTCTGTTGATCTTTCTTCGAATAACCAAATATGAACAGTTAATGATATGGCTTGTCTAAAGACAACTATAACACAACACAGCAGTGAAATCGGTAATAATCCAGCAACATTTAACTCTTAAATTCATGGACATCTTGTATTGACAGTGGAACTCTTCAATGAATAGAATTAAAAAATAATGGAACTCTTCTGTAAATTGAACAGAAAATCTTTTTAAAAATTCAACTAATGGTCAAAGAGGGATAACTTCAATCAGGAGTTATTTCCCTTCATAAATCTTATGAATTTAAGAGTTAATCACTACGCCAATGGAATCTACACATTTAGATGGAAATGCAATGGTTGTAACTGGACACAGTCTACTACATAATTCCTATTTCTCCAAGTCGCATGTTCAGCTGACATATTTCTGGACTTTATTGGACTCCATTATCAATTTTCATAATGTGATTTGATCTATTATTGTTAAAATATTGAATCTGCATATAAACTCCAGAGAAAGTTTTGTGTGCTTTAAGCAGGTTTTAGACTGTTTTTAAAATCTCTGTACCTGAAGGGGGGATAGGTTTACTATTGGTATTATGTAATAAACTGACCCCTCCATGATTAATAATATCTTTTGCTTCAGTATGCAAGTGTGTAAGACCAGATACACCTTTCATATTTTAATACAAAACCCAAAGATTTGTCTGAATAAAATGGTATAAAAAGAAAAGAAAAACTATTTATATATTTGTATAGTTAGAGCAGGTTTTTTGGGACAGTTTTTTAAATCTCTGTACATGAAGTGGGAGTCAGTTTTCTATTGTTATCAAGTAATAAAATGATCCCTCCATAATTAATACATCTTAGCATAAGATGTCCCTGGATATAAAGTGGGGGATCGGTTTTCTATTGGCATTTTGTGATAAACTGACCCCCTACCCCACCCCGATCAATACATCTATAGCTTCGGTACGCAAGTGTGTAGACCAAATACACATTTCATATGTCTGAATAAAATGGTATTACAACAAATTATTTTTGTGTACTTAAAAACAGTTTAAAACCTGCTCTAATTCAATATTTAGTCAGGTCATCAAAAATTACTTTAATTGCGCCATATGTCCATTGACAAAAACAACTCTGTAATTAATAATCTTCCAAAAATAAAGTAACATTTATTCAATTAAGATTACAATAAAAATCAGTCAATTTAATAATTACGTAACTGGATTTTGAAAAAATATTCCTTACTTTTTACTTGAAATATAGTGAAAAATACAGTGTCTGTTACCTGGCAAATAAGTTCAATGGTCAAATGAGTGATGAAAGCCTGCTTCAATTTACAAGCTTTAAGGGACAGCTAAATATAGATGTATATAAGTATATACCTGATATTAAAATACTGTCATATCACAGGTAACTTTCTAGTAGATATATAATGGACACTGGCTTTTTCTGTTTGTTTCTGTGCATAACAATGGACTCTTCCACTTAAAGGTAACATTTTGCTGATAAAAATGTCTTCTACCCACCATTTGAAACAATGGACTCTTCCATTTAAACGAGTTCATTCACTTCTTAATAAAACCTCAGATGAAATTGATAAGACTTAAACATTTACACTATTAACAGCTTTGAAGTAGTGAACCATTGAGACTTAAAGTAGTTTCTTTTCTAAAAAATCATCTCATAGAAATTCAAATAGATCTGTGAAATTATTTCACGGATAACAACGAGTTAAAATATATTCTATTTTGTCAAAATCCAGTCGGAGTTGACTTTGTTTTTCCCCTGTAACAACAAGAACAACAATCCTCACCAAATTTAGGGGAGTAAACTCTTCACTACTGTTTGTCTATCCTGTCACGTTAAACCAAACATATATAAAATTAACACTTCCCTGAAATCGTGACCAAGTGATTGCTAGGCGGCTCTCTTACCGACTGGGCCAAACTGACAAGTCATATATATTTACAAAATTATTTATTATATATACAATACAAAAAGTGCAGTAATCATCTTCAGTTAGACTAGAAGTAGGAGTGGAGTTCAACAGGCTTGTCTGAGGCTATTTTTATTTTTATTTCTGAACTTAATTTCGGACTCTAAAGTTCACGATACCCAGAAAGTCTTCATTCAAAAGAATCTTGCGATGCATAAAACTGTTTTTATTGAATGAACAAACTACGAAAATAAAGGCAACAACAAATTGTTAAAGAGAGAAAAAAAATCCCACAAATCAACAGCGATTTCGATTGCACCAAAAATATCAAAAGGGAGGGGCAGGGATGTAACAGTAAACGAAAAAGTACTTACTTTTACATCAAACTTTTCAAGTTCCTTCTTCTTGTCCATCATGATCTTCTGCAGGCGGCAAGCATCCTGATTTGGCAACACAATAAAAGACTTTTGGTTAGCACCAAAAACTCTGGCAGTTCAGAAGAAGGCAAGAATAAAAGCATCAAGAGAAGAAATTGGTAAGGCATGAAATTAGCAAAGAACTTCAAGACAAAAACCAGAAAGAAAATTTCTAGACATTTTTGGAGATTTGATTTTTTTGTAAAAATCAGCTAATAATTAGGCTTTATTTACAATTAAAGCAGAAACTAAATATACATCAATTTTCAATGTTTATAATAACGGACATACAGACAGACGGACATACAGACAGACAACATTGAGAAGGAAAAGACAGGCAGAAACAATTATTTTCAAGAAATTGTGTTCTCAAAGACAGCATGTAAATTCTAGCAGCAAGACAACAAAAGAGTTTATATAAATAATGAATATATATATAAATATATATATATATAAAAACAAAATGTTAACAAGGTAGAGACATCTAATACTGTTAATGATGCTGATTAGCAAAAAATAACATTTTTCAATATGAAATATAGCAGAACTATATCTGCTCAATTGTAAGATTAAAGAAGTTGGAAAAAATTAATGGCCTGTGGAGAAAGATGAAACTCAGAGAAAATACCAAACATAAGAGGGTCTCAATATTTGTCTAGCAACAACAAAAAGAGAAATAAAAGTGAGCCAATGTCCACCTAATTCACAGGATTATAACAGAAAAGACAGGGGTGCTTCAAAAACCATCATTAGTAAGACAAATGCATCAACACACAGCAAAAACATTTCTTTTTTTGGAAAGGACGGCACATTTTTGTTTAGAACATTTAAAAATCAGTCCTGAAATTTCAAAGACTTCCACAGCAGGAGGAGAAGAAAAAAAAGCATGGAAAAGTACTGTGTGGTTGAGGATAAGGCCACAAAGGGTTCTCCAACATGGACAAATGACATTCAGACCAGATTTTTTTAAGCTTAAAAA
>VCCN01006230.1:389492-405462 GCA_006491835.1 Architeuthis dux
CTTGCGAATTTGGTGAACGGTTATTTTTTTTTAACTAGAGTCTTGCAAATTTGGTGCAAAAACAGGTGGCCCCTGTTTGGAGGATCTTACCCCTCTGCAGGAGATGCAGTCGGCATATTATAGGCCCCAGCTGACAAGGCCATTCTGAGATGAGGAATTATTATTATTATTATACATCAAAAAAAAAAAGTCATATACTCTGGTTCAGTGGAAGAGGCATACAAGTAACATCACTACGAATAATTAATTGATACAAAATTTCCTCTAGCATGGACAGCAGAATGAGAACAATCTACCCCTGTGGATTGAATAAAGGGGTTTGTAGTGGTAGTATCTCTCAGAGTGGAGCGCAAGATAGAGACTATTCTCTGACATTGGTCTACATGTCCTGGAGTGTGATATAACAATCTGTAAACACTGCCATCCGGATTTGGGAAGATCTATAGAAAATGGCAGCTGTGCTCACAGCTAAGGTTCTTGAACCATGGGCCAGAAGAAGGAGACTCGGAACAAATATCCTCCTTGGGATTGGCTACCATCTTCAGGTAGTAGTCCAGTTGCTTTGGCACATGGGTATGTTGAGTTATAACCAACTATGATAGTCAAGGGAGATAACCATTAAATCCTAATAGTCTCCCTTATTTATTTGCAAATGCGTGAAAAATCTAGATTCATTCTGGTCACATCAGATGGCAGTAATTTCCTCTAAACGGGTGACCCACCAGGTCGCAAAGTTGTCTAGTAACATCTAAAGGGCAAGTGTGTTTTATAAAGCTGTCAGTGGTTAGTGGTGGTAGGACAGTGGTGGTGGAAATCCTAACGGCAGAGCAAACACAATGATAGCAACAGCTGAAAGTATTTCAAGTGAAAAGCTTTGTACATTGCCTGAGCCAGGTTGTCAACTGGTAAATACATCCAGGATTGCCAGATTGGGCTACAAAGGGAGATAACCCGAATTTTATCTCAGAGACTTAACCAACACAGGCATTGGAATAGCCTCAAATTTGGAAATAGAGTCTGGAGGCAGAGGTTCAATACCAGCCTTCTGAGGTGGACCCACCTCAACAGGCTGGTATTGAACCTCTGCCCCCAGATTCGCTCAATTTTCAAATTCAATGCTATTCCAATACTTGTGTTGGGTAAGTCACTGAGATAAAGTTTGGGTTATCTCCCTTTGTAGCCCAATCTAGCAAACCAGCATTCATCTATTTGGATACTGGACAATTAGAAAGAGTTTCTTAAAAATTCCAGTAAGTCAATGAGAAGACAAGACTTCTTAAATCCACAAAAGATAAACTTTAGAGATTAATCTTCCAACTAAAGTCTTTAACCCATTCGTTGCCAACTATTAATCACTGCTACCGAAGGTTTAGGTTATTCATGTGTTCGCACATTTATATGTATCAATCTATCTGGACTTCACCCAGCCCTAAACTGTTCATAGAAAAAAGCTGAAATTTTGTACACACTCCCCTCAATAAGTAGTGAAATTGTTTTGTTTTTTTTTGAAAATTCCCCTCCAAAATAGGGTTTAGTATGGGGTCAGTTTTCAATGTAAGCTTATGCTAAATTGGTCACTAGTTTGTGCCCGCTTGTTATTTGAAAATTCAGAAATTTTTTAGTGATCACAGCCCAACTTTTTAATTGATCACCCCCTAACACAACATATATAGGTGGCGGTTAATTCATAATTTCCCTTGGAATGCTAGTATTTTTTTAACATAACTCTTGTGCCAGGTTTTTCTCGTAAAAGATTTGATGAAAATAAAAAGTCTTCATTGCATGATTAAAACATTTTTTTCACCATATAATTCAACTATATACATAAGGCCACCTTATATTTCAGTACATTCACATCTACTCTCACTTTTTTGCAATTTGTAAACATACTTTACACTTCCTAGTGGGGTTTTGCCATCTTGCGAAAGAATAAATAACACACTATCAATAAGACGAGTTATCCTGTCCACGGCACTGGACTGACAATTTGTTGTTAAGAGGGGTTTTCTTGTCCATGGCAGCAAATAGGTTAAACTTATTGACCATTCTAAATATCAAGTGTTCAAAGAGACTTTATCTGAACTGACAAGCTGTGAGAAAATATTCTGGTCAGAGTCCAAATCATGTTACTGATACATATGCATTCTGGAGTCTCTATTTGGTGATTCAATTTGGCTTCCAATATTGCCACCAGGGACTGGGGGGCCAGGGCAATGAACAGAGCTGGGTGGTGAAAGATCTGTCATAGCAGCCTGGAGCACTTTGAGTGACATCGGATTGAGGAAAAGAAGAAGCAGCACCGACATGCAGGTTACGACAAGGCACAAGAACAGCTACCAACCAGAGACAACTTGTACCAGCATGTTCAGTCATAATCATTCACATTAACAACACTAGTGCAGGAAGAAGGGATGCTCGTCAGATATGACGGATCAGTCCATCATCATAAGTTTATAACCACATTTTGTTAGAATAAACAATAGGTCTCTCCTTTTTATGAAGTGTTCATCTGAGCTACCATCATGCACTTCCAGGACATACGGTTTACTATGGAGACATTATTCACATACTTATGAAAAGACTATCTTACTCTTGCCTTCAAAAAATGATGGCAATATCCACATATTTTTACAATTGCAATTACGTAAAAGCTTAGAATACAAAGAGAAGGTGTGAAGCTAATCCAATTGAGAAATTGTTACAGAATTCAAATATTATTGTGTACAATCATCTTTCTCTTACAAATAACTAAATAATCAAATAGTCTTCCAAGGGAAGTAACTTGTGTAAAAATATGAAAGTTATCTACCTTGGTGTTACGGACACACTTATATAAGTAGAAGGAAGTCTACCTTCAAAATATTTACATGTCCTAAATTAACAAATTTTTTAACAAAGTCAGGAATTCATTCTTTGCACCCAGCCAGTAAGGACAAGAATTAATCCTTTGAACCCAAAAGCCCGATATTTTGGTCTGAACGATATTTTACTATATATACTGTAAGCCCAATATTTCAGACTGAGCACTATTTTGCTACACACCATAAGCCCATTTGATGACAGAGGTAACAACTCCCCCAACAGGAAACATATTTGACTTATGTGGCAAACCAACTTCAAAAATAAAATGAATTAGGCCAGAGTTTCTCAACCTTTTTCCAGTCTATCACCCCCTCAGCTCTTGCCTGCGCCTTGGGGGTATATTGCACCTACTGAGAATTACTGCTCTAAATTATCTAATGCATTCAGCCAAACAAATACTCACATCAAATAGCTTGACTGTATCTCTTCTAGAAGGTACATTCTTTTCTATTATGTAATGCCATATCTTGGTTAGACAAAAACATTTCAGTAATTAATGAACTAAACTTTTTTTTAGATGCACGCATCTATTGTAGCGATAGTTGTCACTGACTGACTGACAAATAGACATAGCAAATGCCTCACACCATCTCCACGAATCATTCCCTCCCACTCCTATGAAAGAAATGATTGTATCTGATGTCGCTTAAGTGGGATTTTTTTTTTCCATGTTCAGGGTTCAAAATTGAATGGAAGATTTATTGTTCACTTTTAGGGATCAAAAACAAGGGGAAGAATTTTTGTTAAAATTCTAAGTGTCAAAATCAAGGCGGAACTTTTCATTTATGGATCAAAATCTAAGGTAAAATCTTTTTTTAATCACTTTTAGGGGTCAAAATCAATGGGGAAGTTTCTTTTTCACTTTCAGGGGTTAAAAGCTAGGGGCCCTTTTTTTCTCCTTTTTTTTAAAGAAATAAATAAGAAACTTTTAGATGTAAACTTGAAAATAAAGTTGGCAACACTGACCTTGCTAGATCTTCACACAAGAAAAGAACTAGCACATCTATGGTCTGACCTTTGTTTTATTAATTTGATCTTTTCCATCCAAGAACTCAGGTACAGGGGCTAAAGATTTGTAGGGTTAAAGGTTTTCTCGGAAAAAAAAGCATTCAACCACAGATGAAAAGTTGCATCTTAATTGAGCCCATTTCATAATACGACTGTTGTTTGAAAAGAAGAAATGAAAAAGCAAGAGAAATACCTACCTTTGACTGGGCAACTTATAAAATGGTTCGGCAAGGCTTTGGCCCAATGCATTTTTATGGTTTTTAACAGAGAAATATAAAGTCCAAAACGTTCGGTCTTTTTGTGAACTATATGATTCTTCTTCACATTGGCTTTGTGGGGTCTGCCATCCACCAAGATCACTTTCATCTTCCGATGCTTCTTTGACACACTTCTGGATACTCTGCAGTTCTCTGAAATGCAAACAGAAACCAACAGTGATAGCAAGGCACAAAAACAAGTTGCCATTAAGATAACGACTTACACCCAATCGCAGATACATGCCCACAAGAGCTTAAAACCCATTAACTGCAAATGACGGGAATTCCAGTCATTGCAGTTCTATGGTTCAACAGAAATTTCCATCATGTTATTGTTAGCTTGCTAAAGAGAATGCAGTGAATACGTCACGTTTGTTTCAAGTTCTCCAGACAGGGGGAGCGATAAGGAGAAGGTAAGGCAGACACCTTGCTGGGTTGAGCTGATGACTTAGTAGTGAAAGAAAGTTGACATTTGTTCCTTTCTCTTCAGAAAGCCAGGAAAATGTATGTACAATATAGAGGTTTAGGTAAATATGTATGTATCATGGTATCTTATGTTGTGCAGTGAGTATATTTCTCTTCACCTTATAATTGTCGACTTACGCCCAAATAGAGTTACATCCAAACTACCCACGGAATGGCACCACAATGCGAATGACGCAAATTTTATGTTATCGTTAGCTTGCTAAAGAGAACGCAGTGTATACGTCGTGTTTGTTTCAAGATCTCCAGACAGGGAAAGCAAGAAGGGGAAGGCAAAAGAGCACACTTTGCTGGATTGAGATAATGACTTTGTAAAAGAAACGTAATGGATGACATTTGTCCTTTCTCTTCAGAAAGTGAAAAGCAAAGATGTATGTACAATATATAGAGTTTTAGATGAATATGTACGTGTCATGGTATCCTATGTTCTGCAGTGCATATATTTCACTGCACCCTATAATGATCGACTTACACCCAGATCGAGTTGCATCCATACTACCACATGCAAGTCGATGAATGGCTGTATAAGAAGGACACTTTTTTCTCGGTTATCTTATGAAAAAAAGATACTCAAGTACACAAAGATTCAGAGTAATTGAGAAAATGTGTTAGCTTTGTGAAACTGAACATTTGCAAGAAATTTCCGAAGAAAATCAAGCTTTGTCTAGTATCTTCAGGTAGTTGTACAGATACTTTGGCACCTGGGTATTACCAGTTATAACCAACTATGACAGACATTCATGTTAGGGACTGTGTGATAAGTGCCCAAGTACCAAGCCTATTCTCAGAGCTGGCAAAACCTATGTTTGAGCTCTGAATGTTCAAACTACTACACAAGGGTATCCAGCATTTTCATTGTGCACAAGATAATCACCAGAATTTTCATAGCAGAAATAGCTATTTCCTAGCCACATTTTATAGCCGAAACGAAACGATAAAGTCAGCTTAATCTGTTGTCACTGTTTAAGCAAAGTAAAGACGTTGTTTGTCAATGATTCCGCGTGGAATCGACACATGGGAAATTTAAAAATCTGGCAAAAACTAGCATATTATTCGATTTTAACAAAATGTTTGATACTTATTTATTAACGGTCGAATTTTTAACCAGGAAAATTAAGTAAAATAATTTTTTTGTCAGGCTTTTGATCGGTGGAAAATCTTTTTATTTTACTTTTATCTTTTAATATTTAAAACAAAAGAAGATTTTTCTTCATTTTTTTCGATTATTGTGCTATTGTAGAACTTGTTATAAGTTGTCTGGGTCAATAAAATGCTAAACTGCAAAAAATGAAAATAGCTACGATGCTTAAAGCCTCCCAAAGCTGTCAATTTATACGAACAACAAAACAGAAAATAATATATGAAAATATATAAGGCGGTAAATATTTCTTCATGCTATATTTAATTATTTATCCTTGTCAAAATATTTTTATATAAGTTTCAGTCTGACCAATTTATAAAAAGAATATACATTTTAAACAATTTCTAGTTTGCTATCAGCAACACCAGATGAACGGGGAGTTTTATCAATTCGTTTCATTTTGGCTATAAAAAGTGGCTATAAAATAGCTATTTCTGCACACAATTAAAATGCTAGCTACGAAAGCGCTGTAACCCCTACATGAGAACCAAAAGGTAAGCTTGGTACAGTTGCTTTTGCAACATAACAGTGTTATGTGTCCAAAAGAAAAGGTCCTATCCACTTGGCTGATGAAAGATCTGGAAGTCAACAGGGCTCAGTGTAATGATGCAAATGTAGCCTTTCCTATAAATATGGAAAAGGACTCAACTTTGCAGTAGATTGAAGAATTCTCTCTCTAATCTTCAAAAGACACTGAAGTCTATCAAAACCTTCACCTTTTTTTTGTGTTTGACATTTTTTTTAAGTACAATGCAATTGCAAAATTATTTAAATACTGCAATCATTCCTTAACGGTATGGGTAAACTAGTATTGTAAATATCACAACACTTATAGTGTTAGTCTGTTCTTCATTATTTCAATTACCAGTTTTCTCTACTTGGTCAATTTCCCAGTCATTCTTTCAATGGTATGTCATGCTTCTATGAAATTCCACACTTTTCACACTGGATTATCCGGCTAAACAATATTTATCATAATACTAACATAATTTTTTATGTAAAATTCCTGAATAAATGACCTATACTACAGATATAAAACTACAGATTAAGTTTATCTTAGATAATACCTATTTATAATGTGGTACTATAGACAGTCAGGGTGAGAGCCAGGTGATGTTAAAAACTTTGTAAGAGGCCAGGTGGTTTGTCTCTGGCTGTGACATCGGCAGTGTGCTGGGTGTGGGGAGATTGTTGTCTTTGGAACTTTGGGGAAATGACGATAACGTGGTTGATGGATGTCATGTCCTTTGGCTTGTGGACAGTCAAAGTGAAAACCTGATGTTAAAAGCTGAGAAGTGAAGCCATATGTGGGTTGTATCTGACAATGATGTTGGCTGTGTACGGGGTGGAAATAACAATAGGGAAAAATAATTTTGAAGATAAAATTAAAAGGTGAGAAGTGGATTGATTACAGACACTAAGGACCACCTTTTCGCCTATGCAGATTTAAACTGAAATCAGTCATACCTGACAGGGGTGCTGTGGCCAGCCCCCAAAAGGTATTAGTAGGAGAATAAGGATTACCTGGGTAGGAGGAAGGATGGGCGGAGTCGACGATTTTTGGTGATTTATGTTTGATTATGGGGTAATTAATTACGATCCCCCTACTGTAGGCCCTCCTCTGATTTGGAAGCGATTGTCATATAAGCAGCGGGCTCAAGGCAAGTGAGAAAAATGGAGAACGGAGAGAGAGAATGCAAGAAGTGAGAATGCAGATTTCCCGTTAGAACCCATACCGAGAGATGACCAGAAGCCAAAATCTCTGACCAACCAACCTAGAAGTACTGCAGCCTAAAATTGAAGTCCCACTTCGTCCAGTCAAAACCTCAAAAAACCTTAGAAGAAGCCTTTGAGAAACGTCCGCTTTGTTGCGAGTCACCAGCTGCAATACAATCTTCCAACCCGACCGAGGAAGCCACCCATATCACATTACCACTCAGCCAAGTGGGAAGGGTTTCTTTTCTAAAAACCTTGTAGCATTTACTGTAGTAAAAATTCTCTTATTTTAAACCAAGAAGTCATTGTCTTTTCCGTAACATTTATTTTTCCTTGTGACACCTGCCAACCCAACATCCACTGATTATTCAACCGTGTCTGAGACCAATCTCTGATCAGGAACACAACGTGAGGGAATCATGCTTCGGACGCCGAAGCATCATGACAGCTTGTCACCGGTAGCAACGGTGTGTTCACGTCACCCCGAAGCTCTGCGACCTCGGCTGCAGACCAATTTACGGATACCGGGAAGGTAAGAGTCATAATAATATGCTAATAGCATTTATACTTTCATGTCAGAAAAGGAAGGGCAGGAAATAGAATTTTCACACTGGACTCAAGTCATCCTTGACCCAAAGCTAATAAATACTGAACTCTTTCAGATAGATTTTAAAAACCTACTCCCTACTGAAATCACAGCAGAGTGGTGTGGCCCTATGCCCCACAAGGAGTACATGAATAAACAACAAACAATAGCTTTCAAGTGTAGCATTTTAAGGTTAAAAATTAGCTAAAAATCTACAAAGCAGATATTAAAAACCACCAACCAAAACTGTCAAAATAGGTTTCTTCAGTTTTTGAGTTGGGCTGGCTGGCTATCTATCTATATATGTATCATGTGAACAAACTGCACCAATGGCGCTAGAAGGCTGAAAATTTAAACATTTACTCCTGTCTTTAAAATTCCCCTCCTAAATAGGTTTTTAGTGGGGGGTTTCAATTTACAATGTAGGTTTATGCTAAATCGATCCCTTAGTTTGTGTCCTTGTTTTTTTCGGAAAATTCAGACTTTTTTTGTCCAACAAAAGATGAGAGAAGTAACTTATTCATTGATCACCCCTTTTTAATTTTTTTTTTAACAAATCCAACCCCAACACAGCATGCTGCCAAAAGACATTGGTCACATGACAGTTTCTATTGAGTGACTAACCAGACCTGTTGTGTATGTGCTTGCTTTTTATACACAGCCTCTTCTATCACTGATCTGAAACTTCACGCATAAATTCCTTGGATCAAGGCTTATATTTCAGAATCAGAAACCTTGATCTTTAAAGTCATTACTAACAAAAGAAAAGTCTTATTCTTTAGCTCTTTCAAAAAGTAATTCAAAAGGAGTAACTTCTGATTAAAGTTACTTTCCTTGCACTTTTTGGTAAAAAATTCAGCATCAATTTCAAATTTCCTGGGCTAGTGTAATTCAAAATTTCCTGGGTTATCGCACCAATCTGCTGGGCATTGTTTTGGTTGCACTAGACCTGTTCAAGTGCTCTTGTACACACAGGCAAGCAAGTCCCTCTTTTGATCCTGTATTTATTTATATCATTTGCTCATATTTGATTCCCCAGTTATGGCTCCAGTGAATAAAGGAAGTGCATCCTGTGCTGTGAAGGGAAAAACACTGCACATTATCAATTGAAGACGAGTTGTATCTGTACATTTCTAGATTAAATTTCACTTGAATATTTTCATTTAACGTTTCTGTTCCTTTATTATTTTGTACTGATTTACATATTTTTGTATGTATGATGAGGTGGTTAGCTATTGTTTAGAGGTAATCTTTCTGTGATTCAGCATTTTCACTAATCCGGTACTCTTAAAGTCCCATTGGTGCTGGATCAGATTTGCTAGATTTGGCCAGAAAAGGAGATAATCCGAGCTTTAGAGACTAACCCAGAAAGGGCATTTAAATAGTGTTGAATGTTGAAATCGAGCAAGGCAGAGGTATTGAACTTTTGCCTGTGTTGTGTAGGTCTCTGAGATGAAGCTCGGATTATCTCCCCTTCTGTCCAAATCTAGCCACCCTGTGCCAGATTTGTACATGGCATGGATTACGGAAAATTCACCACCTAACAATTCAGAGTCGTGGGTTACAGAAAATTCACCCCACAATCGTAATAATCTTTGTGTTAATAATAAAAGAAAGATTGTAGAAAATTATCAACTAAAATTATTTCTGTAGACAATATAAAACCAGAGATAACCAGGTTTGAAAATTTACATTTGCAGAAAAAAACTTTTTTTTGTTTTTTTACCCTATATTCAACTTCATAAGATCTTAACAGTAATAGTTACTATTAAAGCGAATCTTAACCTATTTGTCTTTTATAAAAAATACAAAATGAACAAAAATTAGCTATAAAAAGATTTATAAGACACTAAACAACAAACATTAATTAACTTATAATTACTGTACACTGCATAGATTATCTAAAATCTTTCTTTAATTATTAACACAAAGATTACGATTTGGTGGAAATTTTCCGTAACCCACGGCTACGAATTGTTAGGTGGTGAACTCGGATACCACATGGCATAGAGCAGAAAAGAGAGAGCGCGACTCACCTTATCCGTGCACTACTTTTCACAGCCTTTCGTGCATCCGATTCATGCTTCCTGGCAGCAATCAATTTTCGCAATACGACCGCATCCTAAAAGAAAAAGAAAGACCTCCTTGAAAAAAAGGGGGACATTTATTTCAAAGATGAAGTGTAGGAGGAACCACATGGCCAAGCAGGTGACAGCAAAATAGGAACAAACAGAAACGAAACAAAATGGGGGGAAAAAAAAAAAAACACCAAACAAAAGGAAAAAGTTGAGAGAGAGAGAGAGAGCTCAGCCTCTAACTACTATAAAAAAACATCCATGCACAATGCCAAGGGGTTGGGGAGCAAGCAAGCTTGGCTCCTTAGGGTTGAAACTCACAATGGGAAATTATGAAAAAAATCAGGAAATTTATAAAGATCTCAAAAAGGGCCAGGGAAACCACCCTGTAGACTGATAATGAGAACCTATGGGATGAAGTAGCCAACAGAAGCTCATGATGATGGTGGCTGAAGATACGGTTTTTCTAGGAAGGATAAACCATATGAAAGATTTTGTCTAATATGGGTAGAGAAATGATGCCCTGTGCATCCAACTTGTTATTGTTAGTCTGGCCAAGTACTCAGTCCAGATCAAATAATCAAACTTTGGTTCGGACAATCAAATCTCTTGCCTTTTTTGATGTTGTCAATGTTTCAGCCGATCCATTCTTCAGCCCAAAGGTTTGCCCAGTTTCTTTGCGTAGAGAAGAACGGTTTGCCTCTTTGGGGGGGGGGGATATACGCTTGACGAGGACTGATGAATGGATCAGCCGAAACATTATGTCGAATACATAAAAAAACAAAACATAAAAAGTGCTTTGATTGTCCGAACAAAAGTTGGAATGTTAATGACTCTTAAAGTTACAGACAATAAGTAGAAAGCTTGAGCCAGAGTTGAGGCATGCCAGAGGACATGTGGGTGCAGATGGACAAGAGACACACAAGTAAGGGGTCAAGGAAGACTGGATCAAGTTTAAAGACTTAAATATGATTTGAGCAAACTTCTTCCATGGAACAAAAATTCCCCAAGCAAAACTATGGGACAAGAGATTTAACTACTATACATTTTCCCCCTGAGCAAATTAAAAAATAAAACAATCAAATTAAAAAATACAGCAACCAAATTAAAAAGACAAGCAAACTGAATCAGGGCATATTTTTTAAAAATTTGCAAGGTGTATTTTTCAATTTGGATGCCTTATTTTTTATTTGATTGGCGTATTTTTAAATTTGGTCGCCATACTTTTTAATTTGCTCGGAAAAAGTATTGAATATAAGGTGGCTCAGATCAAGTTATCTTCCTTCAAATTCTATTGGATAGATTACAACTATAGATACAGGATGAAAATCACAATTACTGTATATGCCGGCCTATAAGACAAGTGGTCTACAAGGGTATTTGGAGAATTACCACTCACTGCAACTCATTCAAACCCTATAACTGTCCATATTGAGCTTCAGTAGTCATAATTAGAGGCAGAGTAATATTTGCATATTTTTAAAAAAATTAAAATACCAACATATACAGTAAAAAGAATTTTCTTTTTGTAAATAATAACCAGTCTTCCTGCTTGTCCAAGCTATTGTCAAAGAAAACAAAAGCTCAGCAATATTGCTTAAGGCATTGAGAAGATTTTACAAGAATAAACAGAACTTTTGATTACTTGGGTTTCAAGGGTCATCTATCCAAGGCTAAAATCAGATCAGATGTAGAATCCAGACCCCAAAATTTATGCATGTCAAATTTACACAACACATACTGTTACCAAAATTTAATTTAATTAATAAGTTTTGCAGATTTGTGATAATATTTCTTCACAATATTCTATTTATGTAATTAAAGGGGTCGGAATTCTACATTTCATCCTTGTTTTGATTGAATTAAATTAAATTTTGATTACTGTGTAAAGTGAAAATTTGTGCATTTGACTTGAGTATATTTTGGGGTCCTGGTTCAGATATCCCTAAAATCAAAGCAAGTATGGTTTAGCTCCAGTGCTTTCATATTGTCATAAGTGAACTCTTTCCCTCAATTTCAAACGATTGTCTTGTTCAAAACTGATGAAACCCCAAGAATAAAAATCTTCACAGGAAGAAAGAAACATTTGGCTTTGCAGAATGACCCTAAGACTTTCGGCCAACTTGCAGGTCAACGGAAATGAAGCTCTCATAGCAATAGAGAGGGAGGGAAAAAAAATAATAATTGGAAGCTTTCTTATTTTTTTAGAAATTGCCTCAGGTATCTTTGTGCACAAAGAGAAGTGTTATTGATAGTTATCATCATCAATAAACACAGCTCATTGTACCAAGTCTTGGGTTTGTGCAGGGGGCATCCCCTACTCTCCATTCCCATCTGCAAAAGATTCTTATCCCCCCCAAACCCCTTCAAAAGTTCAGCTGAGACTGAATAGGACAACAGTGGTGGTGGTGGTGACAATAACAACAAGTGGAAGATCATGAGGAAAAGACATTGAAGAAATCGGGGGTGGCTTTAACCTTTAGCACTCGGCAGGCGATTCTGATCACCAAATGATAATGTGTTTGAATTTCTCTGTTGTGTTGTGATGACAATTTCATTCATACATGAACAGACACACAATCTACAAGCTTTCAAAGTTACTAAGTGCACAAAATCTTGGCGACCTTGAAAAAGAACGCAAAGTGTTAAAGGTTAAAGAGGATAGTAAGAGTGTGAAATGTGTGTTAACTTGTGTGGATGGCAGTGGAGAGTTCTTTATTATTATTATTATTATTATTATGTGTGTGTGTTGTTGAGGAGAGAATTTCAAGAGAGGCACAAATAATGATAACATACACTCGCAGGTGATGCTGGCGGCAATGGCTGTTGCTGATTATACTCAGGGTAGCCAGATTGGGCTACAAGGGGAGATAATCAAAACTTTATATCCAAGTTTTACCCAACACAGGCATTGGAATAGCATCGAATTTGGAAATTGAGATAGTCTGGAAGCAAAGGTTTAATACCAGCCTTTTGAGACGGGCCCGCCTCAAGAGGCTGGTATTGAAGCTTGGACTCCAGACACACTCGATTTCCAAATTCGACGCTTTTCCAATGCATGTGTTGGGTAAGTCTTGGATATAAAGTTTTGATTATCTCCCCTTGTAGCCCAATTTGCCAAACCTGATTACACTATTAAGAGGAAATCATGGGGGTGGGGCAAAAAGGGGTCACGGATTTGCTGGATATTCTGCTCTTTTCAAGAGGGAACAAAATGAAGTGAAAGAGCATCATGAATGAATGAATGAATGAGAACAAAAATTTCATTTGATGAAAGAAGAAAAACGAAAATTCTGAATATTTCATATGCTCTTGGTTGGTGGACATTTTGGTTTTCTAAAATTTGCTCAAGATCATGAACAGGTGAAACAATATTTGGATGAAATCAATCACTGTGAGACTAGAAATATTAAATATACAGCAATCATTTTCTCAGAGTTTAAAAAAGAAAAAAAAATATTCATAAGTAACAAATTAATCCACTTGCAGTCTTTACTGGTTCAAGTCAGAAACGTGACATAAGTAATAATAGACGTTCAAACAATGAATCAGATTGTTTGTCTTCTATCAAAAACTCAGAAAGAAAAAGAATTTATATCATAAAAAACACAAGACAGAAAGAATTGTTAATTGTTTGTTACCAGCCTGGTATTAGTTACGGATGCTACCAGAAATGGAAATCGAAAGAAGGATTTAATCTTTAAAGAAAAAGAAAATAAGTAGAAGTATTTTACAAGTTTTGTTTTATCAAATAGACAAAATCCTCTTGAGATTAAGTGTCTATTTCCAATTGGGGTTCAATCAAAATTAACGACTCACTAAGACGACTGAGCGAGACGTTTATTTAACATTTGGGTGGCAATAAACTTTGCACCCGATTGTCACAAACTGGTTGACTAAAATGCATTATGGCATATTTGCATGTCTAATAAGAAATCACCAGACCTCAATGTACCCCAAAAACTGTTTGGCCAGGAGTCATAACATCTACATTTAACCAAATGAAATATAAAACAAATTAACAATTTTCCATTAAATGACCAAACATAAAAAACAAATACAGAATTAATATTGTAGTATGACAAAAATATATAGGGCTTTGCAATTGTGTGTAAACGTGTGTTTGTTTCTAATTAAAATCTGTTTAAACCTGTAAAATACTGTATTTGCCGAACTATAAGATATGATTTACAAAAGGTATTTGGGCAACTGCCACTCATTCGAGCCCTATAGCTATCCATTTTAAGCTTCGGTAGAAAGCCCTCTAGTCATAATACCAGCACATTGGATGCTGGGTAATATTGGCATGGGTTCTTTTCAAATTTAACTGTGCCAGCAAATAAGATATATAAAGAAAATGGAAGCTATAGAATGAAGAGAAAAAAAGATTTGTAAGCTAAGCGGTGGAAACAATTCCTCAATTAAAGAAGACTATCATCAAAAAAATACAAGAAGGAAATTCAAGAGAAAGTAAGGAGCAAAATGATGGCTTGATAATGGAATAAGAAGTTTCACAGCCAATTTGCAGGGGACAGAAATGGTGAGAATTCTGGAGAGTTAGAAGGGAATGCAAAAGAGAGCTCCTCAGAGGAAAGCAAGATCATTCAAGTCTGATACTGACTATACGTTAGAGGAAATATTAGGTTGTTACATATGAAATGTCGCTTTCTTTACATCATATAGAATAATGCTAATAAAAGTGAAAGATTTACTAATGCAATTGCATTTTTTTGCAGATTCAATGTAAATAAAAATCTAATTCGTTATTATCAGAGAATTTTTTAACCCTTAACAGCAATGCTGCCTAACCAAGAAGTTTGACTAATTCTCAAGTACAATTTCAAATTAGAGCATAATGCTGCTCAAGCTGCTGATAATGTCAACAAATCATTTGGAGTGAACATTGCTACAGTGAGAACTGTGCTGCATTGGTTAAATAGGTTTAGGTTTGGAAATATGGATACCAATAATAAACCTTGGGGGAGGCTCAAACTTGTTAATGATGAAGAATTATCGACATCAGTGGCCAACAACACACCAACAACGGTGCAAGCACTTTCTGGAAACTTTAGAACTTCAACAGCAACAATATTGTCATCTCAAAGCAATAGAAAGGTTAAAAAGTTGGAAAAATGGGCCCCAAATGAACTGAATGAAATGCTCCCTGACAATTCCAGATGCCACACCTCTCAGCTGACTATATCTAAGAGAATTGGGATATGAAGTCTTGCAGCATCCCCCATATTCACATCACATTTCTCCTACAGATTATCATCTTTTCAAGCATTTTGAACTTCATATTGGTTATAAAAAGGTCCAATAATAGGGAAGCCATAATTTGTGCTTTTACTGATTTGTTACCACTAAACCTAATAAATTTTATAGAGATGGCATATTATCATGAGAGAATCGTTGAAAGATTGATTCAAATGAGTCATATTTTGATTAAATATTTTCTTTTGTTATCTATATCATCCTACATCTTACTATTCAAAAACGAACATTTCATATGTAACAAGCTAATAAGATATAGAATGTAGACAAGATGAAATGAGAATCCCAAAAGGACTTCTTTTTCAAAACAACACAAAGGAGAAGTAAAAGATTTTAAAATGTTTACAAAGAGAAAATAATAGCCAATGAGATGAATGAAAGAAAGAAAAACAAAACCATTCAAAATCGACTCAATGTAACTAAAAAACATTTTCAGAATTTGGCAGGAGCATTAGAAATAAAACAAGAACCAAACTTTGAACACATAACCAAGAACAAAGACAAATTCTTGAAAACAGAATCCCTAGTCTTAACTCTTTCCTCCCTAAGAGATAAATTTGATAAGTTC
>VCCN01006230.1:405916-418074 GCA_006491835.1 Architeuthis dux
AACATTTTTTTTAGTTCATCTTTTTTAGCAATGTTTATCATTTAAAAAAAAGAATTTGTTGTTTATTTTCAATACTAATAAATTATTATCTATAAACTGCTTAGTGGTATCAGGTAATTTTGCAGCTGGTACAGGAATGTACATAAAATCATAAATGTTTACATTCTGCAAGCGAGTGATCGCTACTTCCAATCCATCAGAGATGTTGATAGAATCCTGTTATAAAATATTTCTTTGAGCAGTTTGTACAGTTTCATGCGAAAATCCCTCAATTTCTGAATAACTGAAGTCACTAGAATCCATTTTAGAATATCACTTGTAGCGATAGAGATTTCAAATTTCCGTCGTTTTCATTTATCGTTAATAGATAAAAGAAGACAGAACTAGGTTAAAGGTGTCCCCATATGGATTCGTAAGCTTCATTTTGATCGGTTGAGATTCTAAGGGATCCCCTAGAGACATAGCCCAACTGCAAGCTTGACAAGGGAACTGGAGTATTTGTTTCATCACTCTTCAAGGCGTTGTCAGGGATGGAATGACATTTTCTTTTATCCCGCCTGCAGTCGTTTTCAGGGAGGAATAAGTTAAACCTAAGTAAATGATGTTTTAGATAACCAACAGCTAATTTAGGGGAAAAAAAATAACATCTAAAATCCAAGTTACTCACTTCCATAATCAAATTCAGCCAATGAAAGCTTTCTTCTTTATGTGGTGAAGAGAAATGAAAGCTCAAAAATCAGAAGCTTCAAAATTCAAGGGTGCCACAATTAATAAACACCAGATTTCAATTACAACAAAAAATAAAGAATGATCACCTATGACTCATTATTAATCATTTTTACCTTCAATTTTTTTTATTTGCTTTTTATTGCAACTTTTACTCAGGTCAGTTTCCCTTCAGCAGTGAGTAAACAGCGTTGATCGGAAATAAACCTCAGCTGAGATTCAAACTAACATCCCCCACAAGAAGCTTGGTATATGCCTGACTGCGCTACCAATTGAGCTACTAAGACTCAACCAGAAGACAGAAGTCCAAATAAGACCTTTAAACTTAACCTTCATTCTGATCAGCAGCCATATTTGTTTACATTCTAATCGGCAATCATATAGTTCTGGTAGTTTCAATTTCTAATACATTTTTTATTTATTTTCGTTAGATGAAGAATTGTAAATCATTATTAGTAATTTTTATGACTACTTTTTACTGTATCACAATAATAATGCGACCCTGAACACTGTACGCCTTCAACAACTCTCTTCCTATTTGATAAGGAAGCATGCAATTCATTCAGGCTGCAACGGAGAATATTTTTTAAATCCATGTTTTAATCAAGCAGCAAGGACAGATTTTTTTCATTCAACAGTTTTTTGGGACAATTGAACTCGCCCTGGTTATTTTCCGTCAATCCATTCTATGGCATTCTTCCGTATGTACTATCCATATTTAATGAGAGAGATTCTCTTACCGATAGCAAACAGAAAAAACTAAAGATTTCTTTTTGCTACCATTTTTTTTACTTTCCCCACTACCAAAAAGAAATTTTTAAAAAAGAGTCCCTCTCTCTTTATATATGGATAGCAGACCTGAAGAAGGCCGTAGAATGGATTGACTGAAACATTGTGTGAACAATAAAAATAACAAGGAGTTCAATTGTCCAAAAAACTTCTCAAAATTATTGACATATTTCTTTTTCATTTTTAACTGTGAATAAAAAGAGAATAGGAGAAGTGTTAAGAATTCAATAAGTAAGAGCTTTTTAGTAAAAATGATGAATTCAAGTTTGTAGTCAATATGTTGTTAAAGAAAGAATCTTTTGTTAGAAGAATCTATCAATTAGGAAGAGGAGGAAGAAGAAATCAATCCACTACGAAGATGTACTTTTGCCTCTTAAGTTTCATTACTCAGAATACTGATGTCTATAGGTTGATTTTGGTTGTTTCTATCATTTTAAGGAGTTAAAAACTAGGATGAGCATGGATAGGGAGTCTGTTTTGCATTATAGTACTTGAAGAAGGAGAAGGTGGGATCTAATAATACCAGAATTACAGGGTGACAATCTTTAGTTTAACAGCTTTGAATATCTATTATATAAAACAACTGTTTGTCATGGTGTCCCCATTTAAACATTGGTGCAGCTAAACCAAATTTGGCATGAATACTTAATGAACCTAGGGAATTCAATTTTGCTCAATTTTTAAATTCAACACTATTACAATGTCTGTGTTGGGTAAGGCTGAGATAAAGCTCGGATTATCTCCCCTGCTGGCTAAATCTGGCCACCCCGGAGAAAAGGAGAGAGAGGGCAAGGATTGAAGAGCAAAATTATGAAAGACAAAAGATAAAATAAGTTATTTTAGTTTTCCATCTATTCAATTGCAGAATAACATCTCTAACAATCATGTCCAGAAAAAACCATCAGAAAATATGCAAATAAAAAATTTTGTTGAAGAAACCAAATAAAAAAATTTTGTTGAAGAAACCAAAATTTTAACACACGTGCCTAAACTATCAAGTGAGATATTTTTTCTTAAATATTTGAAGATAGATTCCCGAAGTCAGTTCTTTTTCCAACGAGTAGCCCCCATTTCGAGTCTAGTGCATGCTGAAGGAAGGGGAAATGAATTGAAGTAGAAGCCCCCTGCTCCCCAGCAAATATTGGCAGCTTTTATCGAGCAGGGCCAAAAAGAAAAATCTTGAACTTGTGTCCTGAAGAGCAAAAAGAAAATGGTTTCAACATTTACAAAGAAAGGTTTTCAAAAGGTCCGTTTTCTCAACAAGAGAAGGGAAAAAAGGGGGGAGGGGCATATAGTGGAGTGGAAGTTATTCTGGGAGAAAATCAAAGCCAAAAACCAAAGAAAAGCAAGAAAGAGAACAGTGCAATAAAAAGAGAATTCTACCTCATTCTAATGTTATCTAAAGAAGAGACAATGAACATTGGATGTTTGTTATACCAAATGGAGTTTTGGCATTCTTTCGTTTTGTGTCTTCATAAATTTTAACCACTGTCAAAAACAACTATGGATGCACAAAAGGGCAAAAATATTGTAGTGTCTGTAAAAGCAACAGACGGTAAAAGCGTTTTGGGCACAATGTAAGGAAGGTGGTCCCCGATTGTAAATTGTAAAGTTTCACACCCTCACTTACTTGATGTTAAAAACGGCTTACAAATAAAATGAAATAAGAGAATTACTGAAAGAAAAAGAGAATTTATATTAGACACTATTATCCGCTGTAACCATGATATATATTAATAAATAAATGAATATAATATAAATAAATTAATAACATAGAAATAATATAAATAAATTTAAAAAATAGTAATATACATAAATATTAAATACAGGTTGAATTAAATACTTGGTTTTAATGTTTGATCAATTGTTTCCTTTTGAGCATCTGTAGTCTATTTCAAGAATGGTTAAAAATGAGGACACAAAACGAAAGAATGCTGTTATTTTTAAAATAGTACAAAAGAAGCACACACACACGTGAAGCAAATGCTTCTAATCAAGCAACATAAGTATCTTTATTTCTCAGGCAATAAGCTGACATTATCGAACACACTGGTTAATATCAATTCTATTCCAACTTTTGTTCGAACAATTGAATCTCTTCATTGGTCTCTTTTTCTGAATTATACACCTGACGAGGGCTGAAGAATGGATCGTTTGATAACATCAAAAGATAGGAAGAAGAGATTTGATTGTCCAAAAAAAAAGTTGGAACGTTAATGACTCTTCTCAAAGTTAGAGACAATAAATCTATTTCAATATTTCCACCCAGAATATCAACAGGGAGACAGTATTTACGGTTTTTGCACATTTGAAAAGGTTCCTAGATTATTAAATTTGATCTTGTGCCTTTCCCAAACAGCGATGATTTATTTCCAAGGAAGACAACGGACCACATAAGCTTAGAAAATATTTTCCCAATCTGCCAAATAAACAAAGTCTCAATCTCAAGATCTTGTGGTGAAAACGTGTAGATTGAACGGGTTTACTAGGAAAGAGAAGTTTCACGTCGATGTAGAAAAGAAAACAAGCCCCAAAAATAATAATCCTGATGTGAAAAGACAATGCAGTGTTGGAAGTTAAGTATTACTTTGCTAAGTGGCATTAGATATGGACTGACATCTGAAAGGAGAAACAAAAGAAATGAGTGTGCACAAAGCATTATGTAACCAGGCAGGCTGTGCTTGCTGCAGGTGTGTGAATGTGTGTGTGTGTGTGATGGTCAGAGGAAGAGTGGGGCTTTTGGAGAGACAAGAGGACTATAACACACACACTTTTCACTTTGCAATCTTTATCATTTCTAAGGAGTAGGCGATAGAATAACACTTGTATCATCCTTAATCCGCTTATATCCTCATCGAAGGTGTCCCTGGGTTAGGTACACACAGGCAATTGCTAGTAAGACCTACTTCCGGATTGCCAGTCCTATCAAAGCTTCTGCTGGTACTCCCCAATGGTAACCATCTAGGTACTGACCAGGTTCGATATTGCTCAACTTGTGATCTTACAAGAACCGATGTATGCAACGTGATTTGGAACAACACTTAACTTCATCAGCTATGTCCATTACTACTATTATTATTATAATTGCTGATATGGCACAATAGTAGAGCAATGGACTGGTAATCAAGAGGTCCAAAGTTCCATACTGGTTTCAATAATGTTGGTAGCCACACAATTACTAAAGAAAAGATTGATTATGAAACCAAAGCCAAAAGAGGGATCCAGATCCGAACACTCAGTCTTGTAACTACAACAGAGTGTTTTCTGGATGAGTCTGGGATGAGGGCAGCCAGTTTCTGGTGTATGAAAGAGCACAATGTTTCAGTCTTATGGACACAACAGTTGTCTCTAACCATTTGGTGCACTTGTAGATGTTTATCAATGATAGAGGCTCACAAAACTAGGACGTGGGGTAGGGGGCATGATAAAGTGGTAGGAGAGTAACAAACTCAAAGAAAACGACATGACCCACTATGTCTACAAGAAATGATTAGTGTCACTAGCTGTGCAAAGATCTATGAAGCATCTCTGTTACCAATGAACAAGCAACATTCAGGGGAATTTCCCCAAATAGTCAGTGATCTTGGCCAGCAACATCTGATGCAAGGTTTTATACATGACCTCTGAGCAGCGCAATTTAGGGAGGGGAAAGTAGCTTATGGCCAAATTGCATTGAATACATTGGTTCTCGTACAATCGTTGAGCCAGTACTTTGATGGGTGACCTTCTGGGAATACCAGATGCCATAAGCTGCTGGGGATTATGTAGAGAGCCTCCTGTGGAGATCCTGTTAATCCTCCTAAGGAGGAGACCAATCTCTACACTACACTCAATAACGCAAGCAAAAAGCCCCGTCCCTACCCGACTGGTTGCATTCACTACACACTAATGCCCCTGGGAAAGGCATGAATCTACTTCTCCCAGTTATGGGTAAAAAGCAGGGTAGTTGGAGCCTTTAGTCCTGTAAGGCAGTCCATTGAAGAGAAGGTTATTCTGACAGAAAAAACCTATAGCTTGGGAGTGAGGCTGAGGCTAGCAACTCCATCCTCTAAAACCTACTTGCTACTGAAGCCACAAATCGGCCCTATACTCCACATGGAATCTACAGAATTAAACAAAGACATTGTTTATTCCTGGGCTGGAGGATCCAGTGTTGTAGGATTTTTACTGTATTCAATAGATGTTGAGGTGTAGGGTGGCCGAGCGGGTAACAGCACAGTAAACCGACTCCGCAAACAGAGTTCAAACACCAGCCAAGACAGTTTGTGTTCACTTTGCACTAATGCCCTTGGGAAAGGCATGAATCCATCTCGCCCATGTAGCTATGGGGAAAACAGCACAGGGTGAAGTGAGTAACACCACTTTAGGTGCTTGTCGCCACTAATTCACATATCGCAAACAGGCCGAGTAATATATGTGGAGCCCAAGCAGGGATGGCTGAAGCCATAGCCAGCGTGAGGAGGGGGAGAAATGGGAGACAACCAAGGCAATGAGACAGAATTTAAGAAATACGCTATCAGGAAAAGGGTAAGATAGATTCTAGTCATCACAAGGGTTGCCAGATTGGACTACAAGGGGAGAGAATCCAAACTTTAGCTCAGAGACTTACTCAACAGAGGCATTGGAATAGCATTGAATTTTCGAAATCGAGCAAGTCTGGCTTCAGACTCGCTCTATTTCCATATTCAACGCTATTCCAATGCCTGTGTTGGATAAGTCTTGGAGAGAAAGCTCGAATTATCCCCCTTTGTAGCCCAATCTGACAACCCTAATCACAAGCATCCATCATCAGCTCACTCAGATTTAACAAGTCAAAAAGTATTCACGTGTCCTCCTCTTTTAAAGTGAGAGAAAGAAAATATGTTGGCAGGTCCTGAAAAAAGCTTGCAAAATCCTAGGGAAGTGGTTAACTTAAAATCTATCCACCTGAACTTTTGAAGGTAACATAGAAACCCAATGAGTTGCCTAGTGAAAGGTAAGCCTAATGATGAGAGAGTTTAGGGAGAAATAGTTAAGATTAGTCACCACCAGGTGAGGCTCAGCTGCAAGAATGGCACATGGAGATTTAACAGAAAAACAACCAACCCTTGACGTTCCAAAACTAAAGGGAGTTAACATTACAAAACCACATAATGCAAATCAATCACTTTATTCACACACACATATATATATATATATGTCACGTTGAATGGGCTCATTTCTTTGGAAAATTTCAAAAATTATCTTACAGAGCAAAAAAAAAAAGAAAATTTGTTTTTCTTTTTCAAAATTTAGTAAAACAGAAAAAAACGTGCCTCTTCAAGAGCAGAAAATACAGTTATCGTGACTCTCTACATAGGAATGCAGACCTATGAGTGCTCAGTGAGTGTATAAAGAAAACTCTTTCTTGTTTCTATAACAGGGTTCGACAAACATTTTTGGAGGCGGCTCAGATTAGAAATGTTTTTATGTCTTGCGGGCCAAGCAGGATAGGAAATTAAACAATGGAAACAACTGGTTTGTTATTACTTCAATGTTTTTTTCGTTATAGGAATATATACCTACATAGACTTCCATGTACTATCAATCAATGAGAATTATTAAATTCTTATGGGGGGACAAAATATTGTCAAATGTGGTTCAAATTTTGTGTATATTAATAAAAATAGAAGAAATGCATAGTATTGAAATTTTGATTCATCGGACGCTACTTCAAAAATGATTTTTTCGATACTGAATTTTATTGTTCAATAACTAAATATAGATATAAAATGTATACAACGTCACATATTCAATAAAGTCGGTGGGCCGGATAAAATGAGGCTGTGGTCCGAATTTGACCCGTGGGCCGTAGTTTGCTGACACCTGTTCAAGAACCAGAGACTTGAGTTTCCCTCGTTTCGCAAGAGAAAAGCTTTTGGTGATTCCCAGTCAAATAGACTGGTCGTAAAACGCTCGATGCCATCCCAATGATTGAGCCCCACCTGCTGAATGGAAGGGTCCCTAAAGTCTCTCAAGGGGGGAAATAAAAAGATCCAAATCAGGTTCGGCACCCTAAGGATTAGGCAAGAGATGATAAGCATGCAGTTGATGATGATGATGATAATGATGCTAGGTAACATCGCGCAAGAGAGCAAAAAGGCTTTCAGAATTCTAGAATATCTTACTTACCTCATCGGCGGAGTTTCTCATTAGCTTCTCGTCGGCGTGTGTTCTTTTGCGGAAAGGTTTCTACATCCAAAAATGGAAAAAACACGCAGGACGGCGCCTAAACTTAACTGCTGCTTTTCATAGCCCAGCAAAATTTTGTCTTTTCTTCCTTCTTTGTCTTTATTATTAAACAGAAATAGGCTTTTTGTACTCAAAGTTCTTTGTCTCATATCAGACACTTTTCTTCTCACAGAAAAAAAAAAAATCATTAGAATATTAGGAATGAAAAAAAGGTTATGATGATCTCAAAAGGTTTCACCAAGAGCAATAGAATATTCAAAAAAAATTTATTTCTTTTTCTCTATTCATCATGAAAAAGGACAGCAAAGAATACAAATAACGCGTGTGTGTATGTGTGCAGAAAGTGGTTTGCTTTTTTAAAAAATTCTCCTGAACAATTTATTCAATTCAATGTTCACTCTCTCTAACCCAGGGTTGCCAGATTTGGTTAGAAAGGGGAGATAATCTGAGATTTATCCCAGAGACTTACCCAACACGAGCATTGGAATAGCATTGAATTTGGAAAACAAGTGAGTCTGAAGGCAGAGGTTCAATACCAGCCTTTTGAGGCGGGCCCACCTCAAGAGGCTGATATTGAACCTCTGCCTCCAGACTCGGGCAGGCCTGCCACAAGAGGCTGGTATTGAACCTCTGCCTCCAGACTCACTCTATTTCAAAATTTGACACTATTCCAATGCATGTGCTGGGTAAAATCTTTAAGATAACGCTTGGATTATCCCCCCTTCAAGCCATATCTGACAACCCTGCTCTAACCTTATTGTAAGATAAGACTTCAGAAACACAAAAAAAAAAAAAATGAATCATTTTGCTTTGGAATTTTGCAGCAAAGCCATCACCAGCAAAATATCTTCTCAGCTGAACCTAACGTTTTGCTAAAGTGGTGCACATCATAATTTGCTACATGATTTTAATACAGATTAATATTGTTATTATTGCTGTTATTATTATTATTAACAATATCAAGATAGTGGCTTTTAAAGGAAACTTAGTCCAGAAAATGTCATTGTTGTTTGTGAGATTCATGTAAGGAATTGTAAAGTTCTTGCAGAAATCTAGAATGAAATAATGTGTCTAGCAATTAGAAATTTCCAGAAAATCTGAGTGAAAACTGGCAAGAAGAAAAAGAGAAAAATGAATTAAGAATGAAGAAAATGAAGAAAATAAAGTCTGGATTTCAGACCAACATCGACAATGCAGCCATTGAAAGTGTTTGACAATAGCAACACTAACTAAACAGGCAGGAAGAAAGGGAAGGGTGTAAGGCTATTGGAGGAGAGGAAGGAGGCAACTGAAACCAACAAGCAGTCAAAGAAACTTTCATTCATTATTAGCAGTAAGAGAAGACACACTGCTACAACACACGCACAAAAGATATAGAATTGCCCAAGAAAAGCCACAAGAATAGTAGATTATTTGGACCACTTCAACATCCACTCCCCAGACTGGTTTCAGGGGGAGATGTTAAAGTGAACCACTAATCATTCAGTGAATTTTGTGAACCCATCAGATAGAGTGCATACATAGACTATTGCAACAAGCAAAAATCCGGAATTAAGGAGATGCAAGCCTGTAAACGTGACTTGCAAAAGACACAAGAAAGAGTGATTGTCGACTGTGAGGTTTGGGGTTTTCTATCAAGTAGAGAAAGTGTGTTTCTAGTGGACAGTTTTTGCAAAAGACAAAAGAAAGAGTAGTTAGTTGTCAAATAATCAAGCGCCTTTTGCCAGTTGTCGGCCTTAAAAAGAAGAGGGGGAGGAAAAGGAAAGAAAAAACTGTCAATCAGCAGGAAAAACGGTTTTTCACAACTAATGGAATTCAAAGTAACAAGAGACACAAATGCAGCCGTGTAAAATCTTGATTACTTTCCAAAATCTCTCTCACTGATCACTTGAACGAAAAGAAAACACATGCAGGGAGAGAAACCAGATGTGCAATAAGAGCTCTAATTCATCAAGTAGGGAAAACCTTCACTCTTGTTTGTAATGTCCCTCAATATACAGGGTGTCCCATAGATTTGTCCCTTTTTGTACCAGTTTTCTAGTTGTAAGGGAAGTAACTTTATTTCTATTGCAAAATAATTGTTTATTGGAGCAGAATTCATATAAACAATTGCAAGGGAAATAACTCTGAGATAGTTTATACTTACATTATTGCCCTTACAACTGGAAAAAGGGGCTTATATATGGGACACCCTGTATATCCTTGCCTGGAAGTGGAGGTAATAGAAACTTGACAAAGATAAACAATCTGATGACATGTTTATTTTGTTAAAGAATGGATGTTTTAAATGTGTTTGGAAAGAACTCACCCTAACACATACAAACTAGGGACCTTTTGGGAGAATTGTATAAAGAGAAGGATCCATTTGCAAGTTAAAGTTGTCACATGGGGCAGAAGTTGAATTGCTTAACAAAATCAAGATGATAAAATTGATGATGACAAAACTAATTCATTTGGTATTTGTGTACTGAAATAATAAATAAGAGGAAAGATTAAATTGGGAAGAAAGAAAATCTTATATAAAAGCCATTGTCACTTCTTGTTTGTTTGTTTGTTGGTTTGTTTCTGTCACACTAAAGCAAACATATAAAATTAACAAAACCCTGCCATGATTCGAACATTCGACCTGCTGGAATATTGGGCAAAATTAAATTGCAACTTAGCAGGCACAGCAGGAACGACTCCAGCTGATTACAGCTTTACTCGCTTGCCTGCCATCACTTTTGTTTACATCCAGAATATGAAGAATTATTGCAATAAATACATCTTATTTATACTAAAATATAAATTTTTATAATTTATTTGTACATAAATAATCTCGTAATTTTTTTATGGGTACTCTGCTAAATTAAGAGATAAAACTGGAACTGATACAAAAGTGTGCCCGACATAAAGGCTAAAGGCTGACAACAGTGTAATAATGATCTTATTTTAGAAAGTCTAGACTTTGATTAGCACCTGAAGAGGTTCAGTGTGCGTGTCAGGGGAAAGGAGTTATGGTCTGGGCTTTCGCATCAGCAGGCTTCTTTCACACAATTATCAACAGAAAAACACAAACGATAAAGTGACAGTGAATTGCAGACCACCGTTGCCGAATAGGGCTACAAGGGGGAGATAATCCAAGCTTTATCTCCGAAACTTACCCAACGCAGAATAGCACCAACTTTGGAAATCGAGTGGGTCTGAAGGTAAGCCTCCAGACTCACTTGATTTCTAAAGTTTATGCTATTCCATTGCCGGTGTTGGTTAAGTCTGTGATAAAGCTCAGATTATCTCCTCTTGTAGCCTAATCTGGAAACCCTGTTGCGGACCTGATGAGATTTTGGCATTTGGAAGAAGCAAGCAGAGAGTTGAGGAGGAGGAAGAGAGAAAGACATGCATCTCATGAGCAAAGAGGAGGAGGAGGAGGAGGAGGCACAGGCCAGAGAGAAGAAGGAACCAAACTTAAATAATAACCAAAAAATGTCAGTTTCTGGAATGGAAATCGAAAATAAACAGGAAGTTCATCCAGCTGCCAATCAATGGAAAAACAAACAATTTAAACAACAATTCCTACGTATTGAATGTTTCCAGCTATATATCACCTTTAATAAAGGATATACAAATAGCTAGATGCTTCCCCTCACCACCACCACCTGTTAGTTTAGCGAGCTTCATCAACCTGCCTACTGTGGACTGAACAATAAGACAGTCAGTCCAATGCTAGAGCCACTAACTAGTAACAACTTATACAAGTCTGAAATAATTTAGGCATTGTATTTTTTTCTTTAAAATTCATTGTCCAAGCTGAGGTAATATGTAAAGGAGGCTAAGTGCAAGGGACTTCTGCCAACACAGTACAATTATTGATACACTGTAGGGAAGGTGGTCTCGATTGTAATGTTTTTCATATTCAGTGTTAAGAATGGTGCACAATAAAAACATTTTTATTTATTCAAAGAAATAACAATATAATTTATATTTTCTATAGTTTTGAGAAGGGTTATTAATATTCAAATGGTTCTTCAGACAATTGAACTCCTCCTTGTTATTCTTTTTAACCCATCACACCTCGGATTTTACACCTGAAGAAGGCCGAAGAATGGATTGGCTGTAATGTTGTGTTTACAACGCAAATAACAAGGAGGAGCTCAATCGTCTGAAGATCCATTTGAATATAATTTATGTATTTATTTCAGTTTTTCTTTCATGAATTCTATTTTTTATTTGTTCACCGTTTTTAACATCAAGTGTTCGAACCTTTACAATTGAGGCCACCTTCCCTACATTGAGCCCAATTATTTATTGGGGGAAGAAATGGGGTTTTAAAACTGTAGGAAAAAAAAGAGGGGGGGAACAAAAACCTGAAGAGCTTTGGTTAGACATCCAGATGTTTTTCTTTCTTTTTTTTTTTTGTGGATGTTTTAATTTAAAAAAGAAAAAAAAAAAAAAAA
>VCCN01006230.1:562721-578407 GCA_006491835.1 Architeuthis dux
TTGTCAAAGGAAATAACTATTAAATGCAAATTATAGAGTAGTCTCCCTTTTTACAAATGTGTAAATGTGTAAAAAACAATAATCCAGCTTCATTCTGGTTGAAGAAAATACAGAGCAACACAATGTTTTTGATATCATTCACCCCTAATGTGTTTTTTTACAAGAAAAAAGGTACAATGGACATACTGTAGAAGTAAATAGAAATAGATTAAAAATCAGGAAATTCTTTACAATATATATTTGTAGAACTATGGAATAGATTACCAGAAGAATTATGATAGTCATTACAAAAGCAAAAATGTTTATTGTGTAAACTAGATTTGTTATGGTGTGAGCTTGTATATATGATTTGTATACTTTTTTGCATTAAATAAATGTATGTATTATAACAGTTTCCCCATTAAAAAGATCTGATGTCGCATTCTACATAATGTTCGTATGGAGATTCAAATCCCCAAAAGTTGAAGTTGAGTCAATGAAAATTTCCATCCAATAAACAGAGTCAGTCTGTCTGTCTCTCTCACACACACACACACACACAATGATTTTTTTGGAGATAACTCCTGTTACCGTAAAATGAACTACGGATTATCTCCATTTTATGCATGGAAACTATGAATCTACACTCATATTCAGTAAATATGACCCCCCACCTCCCCCAACGATAAAAGAATAAATCTTAGGTGAGATTCAAACTCACATCACCCACAGGAACCTCACTGCTCTACCAATTGAGCTACTAAGACTCAACCAGAAGACAGAAGTCCAAATAAGACCTTTAAACTTAACCTTCATTCTGATCGGTAGCCATATTTGTTTACATTCTGATCGGCAACCATCTAGTTCTTGTAGTTTCAATTTCTAATACATTTTATATTTATTTTCATTAGATGAAGTATTGTAAATCATTATTTTGAAAGAAAAACAGATTGTTATTGCTTTGAATAAATTAAATTGTTAAATAGTTTTTATTTGTGCACCATTTTTAACATCGAGTGGGTGAGTGTGTGAAACGTTAAAGTTTGTATGGAAATGAAGTCGTTTTTATTTCTGTTGAAAAAGGGAGATAATCCTTAGTTCATTTGACGGAAAACAGGAGTTATCTCCATTTTACGCACTGAAACTAGGAATCAAAGAGAATTCAAACTGTTTGGGGAAACTCTTGCACCTGGTAATATTACTTTGGGATAATGGAATCATTATCTTACCTGTGGTCACATGATTAAAGGTAATTGCCTCTGCAACCCGACCCCCCAATGCCATGCACATCCGCTCAAACAACTGCAAAGGAAAAATAAAAAAAAATTTTTTAAAATAAAAACATTTAAATTCATATAAAAAAATTCCAGTTTCAATAACAAGGGAAATAACTTTTGATTAAAGTTTCTCCCCTTATTACTTTGTGTAATTAAAAAAAAATAAATTTCTATTCAATTTACAAAAGAGTTCTGTAATTTTCATGCAATTCACAGAATAACTCCACTGTCAATTATGAGTGGATACCAGGGGTCCATGAATTTAAGATTTATACATACAATATGTGGCACAAGGTCAAAATGGAGGAGGGAGTGATGCTGGTCTTCATTATGCTATCTTGCTCTTAACTACCATATTTGCTGGTATATAAGATGGACATTTAATTTGAAAAAAGAAAAAAAAAACCATGCAAATATCACACAGAGTCTAATGTACAGGTATTATGACAATGGAGACATCTTGCAGTGAGCAGAAGTCCTCCAAATATCCTTGTAAACCATTTGTCCTATAATCCGTGGGACAAATTCAATTCTTCCACAGGAAAAACCTTTAATGTGACAGTGTTTATAACATTCTCATTAGTTATTTCCAAAGTTTAGCTTAGTCTGGCACAAGGCCACAGAAGTGGAGCACTAATATATTCAGCAATGTAGCTTAAAAAGAAAAGTTACAGGTCTGATTAGTCATTCAGAAGAAACCATCATGTGACCAACGTCTTTTGGCAGCATGCCATGTTGGGGGTGATCAAATGGAAAAAAGGTGGTGAACAATGAATAAAGTTACTTCTCGCCTTTCGTTGGATCACTAAAACTGCAGTTGGGCACAAACTAGGGACCGATTTAGCATAAACGTACACAGTAGATTGAACCACCACTAAAAAGCTATTTTGGGGGGAATTTTGGAAATACAAAATAGATGGTGTGTTCAAGTGACACACATGGTTGAATGAGGGCAATGCACATGAACTAGTCATGTATCTTAAGCACATGTCATGATTACGTGGCTTTGACTATGGAACGCATATAAAGCGAGCTGTAAGTCACAGCAATGTTAAAACAGTCACTATCAGGGAGCATTTGCAAGGCATTTGTGTGTTCCTGTGTTCAGAGCTCCCAACTATAGTTATGAGGAGGAGAGTTAAGTTGTTGTAAGATAGATCATAAAGCAAGTTTTCACCTGTTCAGTCGAATAAAGTTTCTGGTCAGAAGGCAAATATTGGACGAATCCCAGTGTACTGCTCGTTCGGGGAACAATTGAGATCTGAAAACAGGAAAAAATATGGAGTCAACAGATTTTATACAAATGGTAAATCAATGATGAACATTTCAGTTATATATATATTATATAAAATCAAATGATGATAATTATAATGACATTTATTAGTTGAGAACCTATATTTGCTCGGCATAAGCAATAATTTAGGCTGCTCGTTTAGCAGTCGCTAACACTGGTGCTGGGCAAATATAGGTTCTCAACTAATAAATGTCATTATATATGGGTCATTCCGTATCAAGTGGACCAGTGGTCCCCAATCGACCATCTCAGATTTTGCTCTAACTTTGCTCAGATGTTCATTTGGGTTTGAAATAAAGTCCTGTAAAACTTTAGCTCAATATCTTTACTCGTTCAGTCACTATGGATCCAAGAACAAGGACTACTTTGGTCGAAGCGACGACGACGAAATCTTTTTTTCCATTTTCAAGTAGCAACCATTCCACAACATGAACTTCTACTGCACTGAAAATTTGTTTTCAGGGCCACCTTTATATGTAGATTTTGAAAATGTTATCAGCCTAGCTCTAGAAAGCATCATCTTTTCAGAAAATGATGTCAAAGTGGGCTCCAAATTTCATTGTAATTTCCGAGAAGCCATTACTCAGAACCTAGCCAACTTTGCGTGCTCTGTCTGGCAAGGAACAAAGTGATGTCAATGCACTACAAAATGTTACAATCTGGATCCTTCTAGCTTTTCTAGATCCTGAGACATAAGGTCTCAAAAATGGCCAGAATTTAAAAAAAAAAAACGACAAAAATGCACCATTTTTAAAGGCAAAAATGTACATGTGGAACAATCTGCAAAATTTTCTACCAAGAACCACTGCAAAGAACAATGTCTAAAATACTTGGGGCTAAATTTTCAAGTTGGTGTCTTGATTCTTTCATGTTCTAATCAGTGGTTGAAATGGAGGTGGGGGGATGATACAGCATATACCTACATCTCAATTTCCAGGTTTTTTGTATGTTCAATGTCTATTAATGGAGACTTTAACATATACCTAGCCCCCAAATTCCAAGAAGTGTCTTACCTGGGCTAAGGAGAAAAAGAATTGGACCGTTGTATATTTGTATATATATATATCACACGCATGAGTGCGTGCGCATAAATATTTCTTCGTCAATACAAAAGTAAAAACTGCAATTCTCTGACAATCCTATTATCTGGAAAATATTTTACACATCTAAATAAATATTTACTACTCTTTGTACTTATCCACATAAGTTCCAAGTTCTGTAATGATTTATAAAATAGTTGTAAGTTCTTGTCTGAATTTTGATGAGGAGATGTTTTAATCATTGTACCCGGTTGGTTTGAACAGTTTTTTTTTTTTTTAGATTTATGTTAGATGCTTACCCGCAGAAGAGCATCTGTGTATTTGAGAAGCCAACCGACTAAAGCATGTCCTGATTCATGATATGCCACGATTTTCTTTTCATTTGGAGACAATCGACTCTTTTTGGCCACACCTAGAAAATAAAGACAAGACAATAATTTCTGTGGTAAAAATATAACAAGGTTTTTAGATTTTGCGTATCAATAGAAGATAGTCTGAAACAAGGCCACAATCATAGAGCACCTGATGATGTTCAACCTACAGATGGGAGCTACTAAGTATGGCACAAGGAGTTTCGATTGAGAATAAAACTTACAAACAAAGCCTTGTGAGCGGTAGCATTCTATAGAGTACTTTATTTAGTAGACTCCCATTATTACGGCACCCTCGTACAGATACAGCTGATGCAGTATTTTTCTTTTTGTATTAAATTTTAGCCTGGGATTAAAATTAGATTAATTGGGGCTGAAACTAATCACAATACAATGGTAATCCAGTAGACTCTGTTATTACGGCACCCACAGGGACTTGAGAATGCTGTTATAACGAATTGAGATGGGTGGATTTTATAAGTGCTTTAATAGTGAGAAACCAAAAAGTACAAACAGAAATGTTTTTTTTATTTCCCTTTCGTAATCTAATGCCCCATATACGGTGGATTTTTATACAAAGTGTATTAATTAATCTGTCATGTATGATGCAAATATTTATCATATTTATCATCAGTAGACTCCCGTAATTACGACATCAGAGATTTGAGAGTGCCGTTATAACGGGTGGATTTTATACAAAGTCTATTAATAACGAGAAACCAAGAAGTACAGACAAAAATGACTTCTTATTAGACTTTCCCAGACTAAAGCCCCATATACGGGTTAAAGGTCTGGAGATACAATTAATCCACTTTTACTTAGACCTTGTTCCATATTCACTAACGTTAGAATACATGTGTCATTAATAGTGGCATTACGAGTTTACTGCATCAAGTTGTTACACATGAAATGTTTTTTTTACATTATCTACTCTAATAATGAACAGTGTGATGTTCTTGGTTTTTAATGCTGGACTATTCCACTGGGTGAGGTTAAAGTTTTGCTGAAAAATCACTTCCTGCCCACTGTTTCAAACTACACACTATTACCAGTAAAACAAATTCAGTATTTTTTTTCCCTTAAAAGAAAAAAACAAAAACAAACAAACAAACAAAAGAACCCCCCCCCCTCCCCATCTCAATCTCAATCTAAATATATCTGAATTTTTTTCAACTGGGTTTAACAATAATATGGAGAAAAAAAACAAAAAAAAAAAACAGATCGTCTGATACCAATCCATGCTAACTTACTATATTTATATAATGAACAGTGATTTATTTTTGGTTTGCTTTCTGTAACACTTGACTATCTCAGTGATAAAAAACTTTGTTGATAAAAGTACCTCCTCCTGATAATTTGAAACTGTGGTCTCTTCAACTGAAAGATGTTTTTTTTTTTTAGAAAATATACCCGTGATTTTATTCATGGGTATTAACTAGCAGAAAATAATGCTAAAAGTGAAAGATTTACTTGCAATTTTTGTAGATTCAGTGTAAATATAGATATAAATCGTTATTATTGGAGGTTTTTAAGCCCTTAATTAACAGCATTAGAATCTACCAAAGAAGTTCGACTGATTTGCAACTATGATTTCAAATTAGGACATGATGCTGCTAAAGCTGCTGATAACGTCAAAGCATTTGGAGTGAACAATATTACAGTGCAAACTGTTCAGCATTGGTTCAATATAGATATCAATAAGATATCTAGAGAGAGGCCCAAAACTGTTCTCAATAATGAAGAATTGTCGACAGCAGTGGCCAACAACCCATGAGTAACAATTCGAACACTTTCTGGAGCCCTAAGGCTTCAGGAACAGCAACCATATCATGTCATCACAAGACAATAGTGCTTTTACTGAATTTGTGACCACTAAACCTAATGAATTTTATAGAGATGGCATATTATCATTGGCGGATCATTGGCAAAAGGTTACTGCCTCAAATGGGTCAGATTTTTCTGTTGTTTATATCATCCTTTGGTACACAAAAGAAATTTATTTGCGATGAGCTATATGAATTTTTTTTTTCTCTCTATCTCTTTTTTTGTTGTTTTCTAACCTTATCTTAGAAAATTGAAAACAATTTTTACATATGGAATTATTTTTGTGTATGTCCGTGTATTCAAGGGGAATAATATTTGTCTTAGTCTTTGGACCCCCACAGTTGTATGTGTACCCATCCTTTATATTACTATAAAAATTAAAAAAAAACAAAACGACATTTCATATCTAACAACCAGATCATTGTGTGGCACAAGGCAACCTTCTTTGGCTGAGATCGAGGCATCACTTACCTGCTACAACCCTTTCGACTGCATAATCAAAATCTTCTTTATCCACATCTTTCTTGCCAAATCTGGCAGCGTACAAAGCGGCTTCGTTACAAATGTTGGCAATGTCAGCCCCTGAAAGGAAAAGACGGTAATCAAAAAGCGAGAAATACAGACAGATGAAAAGGATTATATTAAAGCAACTAGTTGAATATACCCTCCCCACAACCTATGAAGTAAATAAAGACACTATTGGGATCATGGAGGAAATTAAATATAAAAACAAAACTACTGGAATAAGGAACTCTTTCGTTACAGATATTACATATTATACTTGAAGAAGAACATAGAATGGATCGGCCAAGACGTTGTGTTGACAACATCAAATATGGGAAGAAGAGATTCAATTGTCCAAATAACGGTTTTCAGTGATTTCAAGGTTTATTTCCATCTTCATCAGAAACAAGAAAATCAAATATTGATGAACTATCCTTGAGTACCGAATAATCGACCCCCCCCCCCAATTAATTATTCCGACATGATAAACATCCATTTCCCCACCCGGCACTATGGACATGTCAGGTCCCACCTAAAAAAAAATAATTATTAAAATTTGTTTGTGATTAATTTTTTGTGCTTTCGATCCATAAGACCTTCCTCCCCTCAGGGAATTTGTCAGGTTTGAAAAAAGTTGATTTTTTAAGGTTTTATAGGAGGTAGGGATCCTATTTACAATATAAATATAATGTAAAAACAAGGCCTTACTTTGCGGCACTTCCACTATTCAAATACCGTTTTTTTACGAACGTAAGCTATGACAAGCTACCAAAATTATTAATTATTTTTTTTTTAAATTGTTCGAAAAAGCAAGAAAATCCCTAACAGGAGGAGAAAATTTATTAATACTGAAGGTTTTCAAAGCGATGCGCACTTTTTAAAATTTAAAAAAAAACAAAAAAACAAACAAAACTAAGAAAATCGTTGACTTCCAATTTTGAAAACTTTATTGCAGCAAATGAAACACTGACCAAGGAGAAGAAAAAAAATACGTACCACTCATCCCTGGGGTAAGTTGAGCCAATTTGGAGGAATAATCACCGGCTTCCAATGCCAATTTCAACTTCTTGAGGTACATTTCGAAGATTTCTAGTCGTTCAATCATTGTGGGGAGATCGATGGTGATGTGTCTATCAAAACGGCCAGGACGAAGAAGTGCCTGCAATTAGGATGGGGTGGGGGTGAGTGGTAGAAAGAGACAGAATTAACAACGGAAGAAATTTAAAAAAAAAAAAGAAAAAAAAACAGAAAGAATTTAAACAAAAAGTTTTCAGTTAATTCATATTTCTAAAGAGAAAAAGGGAAACAAGCTTTCCAAGGGAAATTATGAATCTCTGCCACCCATATATGCTGTGTTGGGGGGGGGGGGGATCAATTAAAAAGTTGGAAACTGGGATGATCAATGAATAAGTTACTTTTCTCACCTTTTGTTGGGTTGTGATCACTAAAAAGTGACCAATCTAGCATAAACTTACATTGCATATTGAACCCCCCACTAGAAAACTATTTAGGGGGGAATTTTCAAAAAACAAAAACAAAAATAACATTTTCCCTACCCATTGAGGGGAGTGTGTGTGCAAAATTTCAAGTTATTACTATGAACGGTTTTCGAAGTCCGGATACATAGATATAAATATCAGAACACATGAATAACCTAAACCTAGCAATAAACCAGTGTTGTGGGTAGTGGTGATTAAGATAAAGTATTTCATTCAAGAGAGAGGTGGAAAAAAAGAGGTGGAGAAAAAGAGACAGAGAGAGTAGCAAATAAAGATAGGTGGAAAAAAAAGAAAAGAAAGAATGCAATGGTGGTGACTTGAGAGCAGTGTTGCCGATTTAGTCAAGTTTCTTGTTTTGGCTGTGCAAAAAACACTAAATTAGCATGTTTGTGCTTAAAAGTTTTGGACATTTTTAGTGCCTTTTTGGCCATTTTTCAGCTATTTAAAGAAATTTAGTGCCTTTTGGCAGTCAAAGTAGTGCGAAAATAGTTTTTCAATTGGCAACACTGCTTGTAGGGTTTGAAAGATACAATGACAAATCAAGAGAGGGGGTAGTGATTGTAACCTTGTCCAAAATGTCCGCCCTGTTTGTTGCTGCAATCATAATAACTCCTTCTTGAGTTCCCATGCCATCCATTTCAACTAGCAATTGATTCAATGTGTGTTCTTCCTCAGCGTTCATTCCAGCCTGGCTGCAAAAGAGACAAAAAAGAAAAAGGAAAAAAAAAATTTAACTTTTAAATCACTTGAAACCGAGAGTGGAACTCTTCAATGAATAGAATTAAAAATAGTGGAACTCTGAATTGAATTTAAAATTTTTTTTAAAATTCACTAAATGGTCAAAGGGAGATAATTTTAACAAAGTTATTCCCCTTGATGATGACAATCAATTTTAAAAAATGAATTTAAGAGTTGAGAAAAATTAAATGCCGTTCATAGATAGATACAGTGCAATGGAGGTAACTTCCGATTTTTGGACTAAAAAACTTTAAAAAAAAAAAAAAAAAAAAAAAAAAAAAAAAAAAAAAAAGATTTCCTGGATCTTCCAAAATTTAACATTCTTCCTTATGTTGGGTGGGCGGGGTTCACAGATTTGACACCCCACAGATGTTGAAAGTTATAAACAAGATATCGACGAAAACCCCAAACTGCAAGGTATACAGGACTGGAAACACACACACACACACACTCCAGCTGTTCAAAAGTCATAAACAGGATATTGACTAAACCTTGACTGCAGATGGCGGGCTGGAAAGTCGGTGTGGGCATTCAACCTGATAAAAGCGACACACTGCCCAGGCCTGGGAAAACACAAGACCAATGTCCCTGCTAAGAACAGACTGTTGGCTCTCATATCTCTCTCTCTCTCTCTCTCTCTCTCTCTCTCTCTCTCTCTCTCTCTCTCATGGCACAATGTATTTGATGAAATCAAAATATATCATATTTTTTTATAAACTAAGTTTCGAGTTTTCCCTTTTCTCCAAGTTCAGGATTTTCCTCCCGCGGACCAAGATGGCTATACAACACTTTAGCCCACCCTTCCACAAAATGTTATTGGAATCCATTGAGAACTTTTGGAGATATTGTGTGGACAGACAGACACGAGTGAATACATATACCTCTTCCAACTTTGGGAAAAAGGGGAAAAATATATTTGCAGCTCCCCCATATGAGGGGGTGGGAATGGTAAGGATAAAATAAGGCTTACCTTCCTCCCCTCTTACGTCCAATGGCATCAATCTCGTCAATATAAATGATACAAGGGGCATTCTTACGAGCTTCTTTGAAGAGATCTCGCACACGAGACGCTCCGAGACCTGAAACATTTAAAAGGTAGCGTGAATCCTGACATTTAAATTCTGGGTGAATTCAGAAAAGTTTTTTTCACTTTAAAATTAATCTTGCATGTTAACTGTAAATGACGGAAATTTCTGTAATTTTGCAGTTCTATGGCTAACTCAATAACATTTTTATTTTATTGTCATTGATGGCAACTCATATCTATCTGAGTCAGGTATGGCTCAAAATTAATGTTGTCCAGTCGTCAGTAAAAATGTGTTCGGACGGAAGTGATTTAAAGAAGAAAAAAAAAAAAAAAAAAAAAAAAAAAAAAAAAAAAAAAAAAGGACATGTCTACCAATCGGTTGGTCATGATTTCACTGTAGGGGGATGCTAATTTTATGGCGAGGATTGTTCTTGTCATTCTTGTTTTTGTTACAGTACAAAAACAAAATTAACTACAGGTTTGGACTGGAGTTTGACAATTATTTATTTCCAACATTTTAACAGTGTTTTATTATGCTACTAACAACTAACAACTATAGATGATAATAACAAAGTAAAGAAACAACATTTTGATTTTGGAACTGTTTATATTTCCTTCAGGACGATAGTGATAAAGGTTAGTCTGCAGCAAATGAAATGAATTAAGACTGGTCTGGTTAATCACTCAATAGAAATTGACATGTGAGCAATGTCTTTTGGCAGCATGCCATGTTGGGGGTGATCAATTAAAAGATTGGAAGAAGGGGTGATCAATGAATAAGTTACTTTTCTCACCTTCTGCTCGGCAGTGAGCACTAAAAAAAAGTCTGAACTTTCAAAAAACAAGTGTGAATGCTGCCGGACACAAACTGGGGATCAATTTAGCATAAACTTACATTCAAAATGTAAAACCTATTTAAGAGGGGGAATTTTTTTCTAGACATAACAGGTAGTAAATGTTTAAATTTTCAGCCCTTTAGCGACATTGGTGCGACCTGTACACGATACATAGCCAGCCAGCCAGCCAGCCAGCCACACTAACTTGAAAACTGAAGAAACCTATGTTAACAGTTTTGGTTGATGGTTTCTAATTTGATTATTAATCCTTTAGAAAATAGAAAAATCACTTCAATACATTTAAAAAAAAAAATAAAAAAAAAAAAAAAATTACCATTACTGTATAGGCTGTACTATAACATGAATGGTATACAAGGGTATTTGGAGCACTACCGCACACTGCAACTCTTCCAAGAACCATAACTGACTATATTGATCTTCAGTAGATGGCGCTCTAATCATACTACCTGCCTATTGGACACAGTGTAATATTTACATAGTTTTTTTTGTTAAATCAAATGTCTGTCTCATATACTGGCATATAAGAATGGTCACATTAAAAACCCATTTTTTTTTTTTTTGAGAGATCAGAATTTTTGGAGGGGTACTATGCTAGTTTAAAATAAAAGAGAGAAAGACTTACCGCCAAGAACTTCTACAAATTCTGATCCTGCCATTGCCAGGAAAGGAACACTCGCTTCTGTGGCCACAGCCCGAGCCAACAAGGTTTTGCCACAGCCTGGGGGTCCCAATAAGAGAGCTCCTTTTGGAATTTTGCCCCCAAGATCCTAAACAAACATAAGAAAGAAAAAGATTTCACAATAATGAATGGGAAGAAAGCAAAAATGAGGGACACTTGGGAAATTAGGAGAATTCTATATGAGTGTTTCCCAAACTTTTGGGGGCTGCGACCCTGAACAGAGAGATTTTTTGGCCTGGTGACCCTAGGAGTGAAAATACCTAGGAAATTTATGCTTTTGTTTCTTCATTTTCCACCTAATTTTTAAGAGTACAATATGTATTATAAAATGCTCGAATAATAATATATTGTTTGCAAACATTGCTTTTATTTATTGCAGGTTTGCCTAAAATAGGCTAGAGAATCATTTATTTACGAAAATTAATAAACGGAAAATCATATATGTAAGTACGCTGGTAGATCGGAAATACATGGGTGAGCACAATATTCTGAGAATAATTCTATTAGAATTAATAAATCACTTTTATTAATTAAAATACATACTTTTCTAGGTTTTTATGGATTTGTTTAAGGTGTTGCTTTCGCCCCCCCCCCCTGTTTGTAAACAAACTGGTGCCATGACAGTTATTCACTGCACAGTGTGTAGCGAAATGCAGTGCGCCTGCATTTTGACTGCACTGAAGTTGTGTACTCCTTCAAATGTGTGCATGTGTGCTTGCATGAGAATATGTATGTGTGTGTGCTTTTAGCTCTCAAGGAACAGAACCCACTAATAATGTGATTCAGAAATTCAACTTTCATACAGTTTTTCAGGAATGCAACCGATACGAAAGTAGAGGACCGCCTGTATTTAATTTGATCTTCAATGCCGTCCAAAATCTTGTCCAAAAGTCAAGATTACCTCCCCTTATTCAGTGACTAATAATTTTTTGGGTTGCAAAAAGAAGAAAAAAAACAATTCCTTTGAAATTTGTTTGAAAAGAGGCATAGGTGTACAGGCAAGAGGGCAACTGCCCCCCCCCCATTCGGCCAAAACTGTGGGGGCAAATTTGGGAAATTGATATTTTTGCTGTCAAGAAAGGCAGAAAACAATATTTCTTTTAAGTTGCATGTTGTGTGATTTTTACTGTGTACCATCCATTGATAAAAAGACTTTATTTGAAATCAGTATTAGTGTTTTTAATCTGTGTCAAATTTCGGCCAAATCAAACCCTCTGCCCACCAAGAGATCCTGTACACCCATGGAAAAAAAATTATGTTTTTAGTTGTGTCTGGTGGTATATTTGTATTTTGTTAGTCCGTATTTTTCCTGTCAGCAAGATATATATACAAAAGTAATAAATTACCACTTTTTATTAAATTTGACTGGTTTTTACCGTCATCCTAATTTTAGTTATTTTTATACAACTTAATTTGGTTAATTCGGGCAACTGTTCCTATGGTCCTAATTAATAAGCTGTATAAAAACAACTAAAATTAGAATGGTAAAAACTAATCAAATTTAATAAAAGTGGTGCGTTACAATACTTTATCCAATAATAATAAAGATTGAGTTCTAAATGAATTTCATTCAGATTTTCTAGTGGAGTTGACAGAGGTCATGCGCTCTTGGAGTGCTTTCTAGTTTTACAAAATGTTTTTTTTTTCAGAATCAGATTTTTTTGTTGGACAAAAGAATATTAAAATTTTTTAATCTTTTCTAGGGATAAGGAACATCCTTTTAGCCATGGAATTTTACTTTCCACTTCTTAAGGAGAGAAATTGAATTTTGGAGTTTTCTGTTTCCTAATTCAAAAACGACTGCACTCGGGTCAACATTCCAGGTCAATGATCTGAAGAAGGCCAAAGAGTACAACGGCTGAAATGTTGTGACTGTAACAACCGAGATTAGGACACTAGTCAGAGTAAATCAGCATATAAGAATTATTTACTAGTTTGTACATTGAAGTTTTTATATTTTTGATGCAACTTGTGGAATGTTAACAGTTTGGAACTAAGAAGTTAATCGGCAAACTACGGTCTGTGGGCCAACTCCGGCCCGGAGCCACATCTCATCTGGCCCGGAGCCACATTTCATCCGGCCCGCCAACTTTATTGAATATATGATGTTGCACAAAACAACTCTTTGTTTTCTTTATCTATCTTTGGTAACCAAACAAAAAAGTTCAGTATTGAAAAATAGAGTAAATGTTTCATTTTTGCAGCGACTTCAAATGAATCACTGTTTTATAGCTTAAAATATTTGAACACTACGTAACTGTTTTCATGGCCTTGTATGATCATTGTTTCATTTTAAAATTTTTTTTATTTGCCTTGGCCTGTCAGGCATCATTTCTAATCTAGCCCGTCACCAAAAACGTTTGCTGAACACTGGGTTAAGAAATACAATAGTCCCCCTTTATAATGCGGGTGTTGGGGTCTAAGAAAGACAACTGCATTATAATTGGACCAAGGACAATCAAAATTACAAGTATCAAACAAGTTCACCGGTAAACAGAGGTTTTGTTTTCATCACAAAAAAAAAATAAATAAATAAATAAAAAATTATCTGTAAAACCCCACATATTTATATTTTAATTGATTGCAAATTTAATATTTTAGGCATATTAAGTTAGTCTTTTGATGAAATTCTGTTTTTATTTGTGGTTTTCTGGATGAGTGGTCAATAATATAGGCAAAAATGTTGGGGTCCACCATCCAAATATCACAAACTGCACTATATCAAGGGTGGCATTTATTTGTTTTATGAAAGCGTGTATTGAAGCCAAACTTTAGCTGTTTTAAATTTAAGGAGAACAAGACTGACCTTAAATCTCTTGGGTGTTTTGAGGTAGTCGACAAATTCCATCACTTCCATTTTAGCCTCTTTGAGACCGGCCACATCTTTAAAACTGATTCCCTTGCCTTTCTGGCCCAGAGTATCGACTCGAACGAACCTGGCTTTGCGTTCACTTGCCTGAAATCAGAAATAGCATAGTTTACTAAAGGCATTAGAAAATGACGACAGTATTTAAATTATTTTGCAATTGCATTGTACTTAAAAAACATCAAAGAAAATTATGTTGCTCTGCATTTTCTTGTTTATGTTCAACCAGAATGAACCGGAATTACACATATGCCCCCAAAATGAACAGGAAGACTAATTAGAATTTAATAGTCATCTCCCTTGAGAAATGTTACAGAAAAAAAAAAATATAGACTATCATGTGATATATTATATAAGAAGATTTATTGCAAACGGGTGGAAATTTTTAACCTGTTTGCTGCCAACTCTATATTTTTTAGCACTGTAATTCCTGTGCAGGGTTTTTCTTGTAAAAAATTGATCAAAATAGGAAGTCTTCATTGCATGTTTGAAGCGGTTTTATTTTCATACAAATCAACTAATATGTACAACAGAATATTAAAAAAAAAAAAAAAAAAAAAAAAAAAAAAAAAAAAAAAAAAAAAATCGAAAATATACATAAATGTGTCAACATAAAAATAGTCAACTGTCCACCTTTCCACAAAATTTCATTCAAATTCATTGAGAACTCTTAGATATACTGTATGGATGCAAACATTTAGATTTATGTTGGACTAAACCAATTCCAAAAGTGGGCGCTACAGCCCCCTGGGAGCGTTGAAAAACTCAAGGGGGGGGGGGCAAGGAAGCCACAGGGGGTATTAGAAGACAATATTTATGTTGGAGGTTATGTTTCATGTCAACTCAGTACTGTGTGTCAGGGCTTTAATTTTACAATGGACAAGGGCTTTTATCTTGTAAGATAACTATTACACTTGTCACCTCCAACAGTTAATGGGTTAATTATAGTGTGAGGTGCTTTCATGACAAAATTATGATTTTGTCATAGAATTAAATATTCATCTATTGTAACACACACACACACACACACACACAAACATTATAAATGAGTTTTTATTTGTTCATAACATTACGGTTGGTTGCACAATCAAGATTTTTCAAATGAACAAACTCCAAAAATAAAGGTCTACTGTGATTCTTATGCACTAATATATTGCATTTTGATGACTTGGGTCATTCCGTGTCAAGTGGACCAATTTTGGGAAAGTTCCCCACTCGACCATCTCAGATTTTGCTGTAACCTTGCTCAGATGTTCATTTGGGTTTGAAATGAAGTCCTGTAAAATTCAATATCTTTACTCGTTCAGTCACTATGGATCCAAGAACAAGGACTACTTTGTTTGAAGTGACGACGACCAAATATCTTTCTCTATTTTCAACTAGCAAGCATTCCACAACAGGAACTTCTAACTGCCCTGAAAATTTGTTCTCAGTGTCACCTTTATATGTAAATGTTATCAGCCTAGCTCTAGAAAGCATCATTTTTTCAGAAAATGATGTCAAATTGGGCTCCAAATTTCATTGGTATTTCTGAGAAGCCATTTTTAAGTAATCATTACTCAGAAACTAGCCAACTTTGTGTGCTCTTTCTGGCAAGACACAAAGTGATGTCAATGCACTACAAAATGTTACAGATCCCGAGATATAAGGTCTCCAAAATGGCAAAAATGCACCATATTTAAAGGCAAGAATGTATATGTGGAACAATCTGCACAATTTTCTACCAAGAAC
>VCCN01006230.1:586373-596568 GCA_006491835.1 Architeuthis dux
TTTCGGCTATAAAAAGTGGCTAGGAAAGCCATTTTTGCAATGAAAATTCCAGCTATTAATTTACTCTCGATCAAATTTCCGGATACCCTGCGCACTAATTTACTATACACTGAAAGCCCGATATTTTGGGCTGCGCACTATTTTTCTATACACCGAAAGCCTGAGATTTTGAGCTGCACACTACATTACTACACACAGTATAGCTAAACAAAGATGTCTGAATGTGTTTTGTTTTTCATTTTTTTGTGAATTCGCAATGGATGAGATCAACAAAAACGTTCTGTGTACTAGACAGGGTGTGATAAAGCGAATTGTTGCCTCGTAACCCAGAATTCTAACCTAATAAATGCTTATGCTAAAATATTGTTAATGGCAAAAATTTTGTACATTGTTTTTAACTGAAATTTCGAACGAATCAACCAATAAAGAACTAAATGAGAATTTTTGCATTCAATGTTTATTTATCCATGTAAGATAGTTTAGATCTCTCATTCTTCATGCCACTTTGCTGTCTTCTGTGTGCGTTCTTATGTCCTCACTAACAGTGGAATGCCACTTGCTATATGTATGTTTTTGTTTCGCATCCTCTCAATCAAAAGACAGTGTAGTAATTCCTCTTGGTATGGTTTTGAAAAGTACCACAGTTTCTTTATTATATTGGCATTAAGGACAAAATATTACTTGGAGACAGATGAAAAATATAGGATATCTTTTTTACAGTAACAAAATAGAAAAGAGTTGTTTGTGATACATCACAAGAAAAGTTGGGTTTATGTTTAATTGTATAATGTTTTTCTTGTGTTTTACAGTCTCAGAAAACATGTATAATTTTATATCTTTGTTTGAATAAACACATTAATGTATGTGTATTAGTGTTTGTGTCTGTGGTTATGTAAAACAAATACTTAGCTTAAGCAACCAAGCTCCAGTCAACTTTGAAATAGCAATTGAACAGGAGATATAAGAATTACGTCCAATTCTGCCGAGAAATAAATTTCAATTCTTTTTTAAACCATCCAGCTCAAAGGACACAACTTTTAATTTTGTTAACAGGATTTGCGTCCCATATTTAAAATTTGATTTCAAATATATATTTTGCCAAATGCGACTAACTTGGTGTTGTGTGTTAAACATTCAAATGTAAAAATGTTCAAATGTAAAAAAAAAAAAACGTTAATGTGAGATGTTTCACTATAACAGTAACCTTATCACTTGTGCCTCCCTATGAGCAGGTGTGCCTCGTAGTGGCATTACTGCGTTACCATACTTTTTCACATCCTGGTATTAGACACGGAAAGTGTGTAGATTTCCTTTTTTTATTTTTCAAAAAATAGTGACGATAAAGACTTTTTGGATCAGGATTATCTGTTAGAAACATTCCTGTGTCTTTTATGTGTCAGACACCGTCAACATAGGTTTCTTCAGTTTTTAAGTTGGTCTGGCTGGCTATGTGTGTATCAGGTGTACCAATGGAGCTTAGAGGGCCGAAAATCTAAACATTTACTCCTTATTATATCTAGAAAAAACCTTTTGTTTTGTTTTTTGAAAATTTCCCGCCTCATAAGTTTTTAGTGGAGGGGTTCAATATGCAATGTAAGTTTATGTTTTTTGAAAATTAATTTTTTTTTAGTGATCACTGCGCAACAAAATCCTAGTGAAGTAACTTATCCAAATTTTAATTGATCACCCCCCAACATGGCATGCTGCCAAAAACTTTGGTTGTCTTTTATGGAGGTGGTAAGATTATGCAAAATTTGAGCTTTCCCCCACCCCCCCTCAGAAGCTCAGGTACAGAGGGTTAAAGATGTGTTAGTATATGAGAAGAAAAAAAGAGGGTAGTAACAGACTGACTTACCTCCCCTTTGGCTAACATATCATGGTAGAATTCATTCCACGAGATGAAATTGTACGAATTCGAATTGGTTTCTTGCATAATACGCAGAGCGATGTAACCAGCAAATGATAAAGACATCCAAATAAAAATCCGGGGAACCATTGGGATTTTATCATCTGAAGGAATGAATAAAAAATTAAACGATTTAGATATTTTCTATAGTTTTGAGGAGGGTCATTAACATTCAAATAGTTCTTCGGACGATTGAACTCCTTGTTGTTTGTGTTTGTTAACAACGTTTCGGCTGATCCATTCTTCGGCCTTCCTAATGTGTAATATCCCAATGTGATGGGGTAAACAGAAGTTTTTAATTTCAAAGGAGGTAACCCTTATAATGTAGGATTCGGGCGTTTCTTTATCCTTGTTTTGTCAGGTTTGGGCCTATTGAGCTGGAGAGAGAAAGGTGATCACTTTCCTCTCTGGGAAGAAGAAGTCCAGATTATCGACACAGAAAAATCAAAGAGACAGTTCATATAAACATGTCGACTGAATGCATTAATCAGGAAAGTGTGGAGTTCAACCCAATGTGGCTTCCACTGATCAACAGGCCAAGGAGCGGAAGATGGCCAAATATTGCTCCCTGACTGATAGTTATGAGTTTGTACCAGTTGTGGTCGAAACATCAGGCTTGATTGGCCCCAAAGCATTGAAGCTCATTCACCGAATAGGTTCCAAAGCTGCTCAGTGACATATTTTGTATACATATAATTACATAATTATTATATAAGATTGAAATGACAATTCAGAAGACCTTGTTGTGTACAAATGAGATTTCTTAGTTTATTTTGAAATTTCGCCAGTTCATTCTGGCTTCTTCAGAAAAAGTGATGGAGATACAAGAAATAAACAAAACAAGGTCTTCTGAATTGTCATTTCAATCTAATATTGTCGGATAAATTATAATCCAAATCAATACACTGGTCATTACATATATATATTAGAAAAATATTTATTGATTCATTACAACCTGTACAGTTGGTTTCACGAGAATTCGATCTTCAGATGAACAATAACACTTGTTTAGTTAATTTCTTATATAATTACATTATTAAATGGTGAAATTTGTTCTTGTCCGTAATTGGTGGTTCCACTCACACACACACACACATATATATATAATTTGTATACATTATTACATTGTTTTATTGGTTGTATTTTAAATGAATTTAATATCATGACAATGGATTTATAACAATAAATGTCAAAACTTACTAACCTATTAAAAAGGTGCTTAATGCCTGAATTATTAAAAAGGTGCTTAATGCCTGAATTATTAAAAAGGGTATAAACAAAGCCAAAAAGGTGTGAATTTTTATTTAATACTTAAAGAGTATTATTCTTTTATTAAATCAGAAATTTTCCATATTTTAAAGAACCAAAATCATAATGGGATATATTTATTCCAGGACAGTTGGAAACCATGGAATTAGCAGATCACTCAGCCTACCTGTCTTACCTCCACACACATTAGACAACGAGGTGACATTTGTCGATAGAAAAGCTTGAAAGTCAATTTTATCGTAATGATCTTTGCATCATTTGCAAGAAGAAAGATTGTAGAAAACTGATATAAAAATTATTTGAGTCTACAATATAAACCCAGAGATATTTGTGTTTCAAGGTTGTTTACACAGTGCAAAATGCTGTAACGTAATAATTTGAATTAGAAAATGTTTAGGCAAATACACATTCAGCATTAAAAAATCCACCAAAAATCAATTTATAATTGAATTTAATTAAAATTTCCCCTACTTATTCATGAATGAATTTTTGTATGATAAGGGTATTTTGTAAGACAAACTTATGGAAATATTTTTTTTCAAGTCAATAATCCTTGCTTTTTTCATTTTATGAAATCTCAATAAAATATCATTTAAACCAGTGGTTGCCAACCTGGGTGTTACTGCCCACTAGTTGGGTGATTTAAGCTTTTAAGTGGGCGGTAGACCCATTACTGGGTTGCAAGGTTGGGTAATATGTCTGTCTTGCTTCCTGGCTAACAGTGCATTATTACAAAGGTTGCCAACCAAAACAGTGGCTTTTATTTTCATTATGGTCTTATTACATGATAAATACATTGTATATTTATGTTTTGGATTCTTTGTACAAGTTTTTGGAGCATTTACAGTTGCCTAGTTACCTGGAAATGAAATCTATGCAATTCTAGTCATTCCCCCTTTTTTGTTGCCACTTCTAGCCATTTAAAATGGACATTAAGTGGCCAACTGGATTTAGAATATCAGTGGGTGGTCTGGAAATTTTAGCCTCACAAAGTCACAAAAGTGGCCGCTAGTCATAAAAAAGTTGGCGACCACTGATTTAGACACTGAAAATATTACATTTCTATAAAGAGAAGTCCCCCAGAGAAATTAAATCAGTTGAAATTTTTTTGGGAAACTTCAAGTTTTTTTGTTGACTTAAAAAGTCAACAAAAAAACTTTCCAAACAAAAAAAAAGAAAAGTATTTTAATTTTATTGCAGTTTTTTATTTTTCGATTCATATGTTGAAGTTTACCAAAAAAATTTCAACCGACTTTATTAAAATAGACTTTTGATATCTGCAGAAAATTTTTTTTAAAAATATTTATTTTCAATTTAGTAGTGTTTTACAATTCTTTCTTTATTATTATGCTACTTAGACACTACTGAAACATTGTTATTGAGTAATAAAGGTGTTTTAGTAATCGATAAATGTAAAGGGACGTTTTTGGGTTTTTTTGTTTTTTTTTTACATATAAATGCTATACGATTTAGATGTATGGAAGATCATTGAGAAACAATTATGATTATGTCCCTTAAGACATGTTTGAAAATCCGTTTCACTACTTTGCTAATTCCCATTCATTTTTTTCTGTTTAATTTCTCTGTTATACTCTTTCTGATGATACGAAAAATTCATGATACAGTAAAATTGTTCATTCTCTTAATTTCTAAAAAGGCCTAGGGTTGCTATAAAAACATTTTAAATAAAGATCTCAAAACTAATGCTTCTAGCTATTTCTGAGATATTTCATGAAATTAAATAACAGGTGGGTTCACTTAAATAAATTTTTCCACAGATTTTTTTTTCTTATGTTTTACCAATTTCATAAATGAATAAATACTAAAAGATTTATTGAAACTTGTTATTTTTGGTCATCCATACTGCAACAGAAGATGTGCCATAAAATTATGCAGACCGAAAGTAGCTTTGGTGGAGGGAAGGTAACAGTAGTATTACTTGACCTTTGAACTGTGTTGATAGGTAAACAGACAACCCTTGTAAACAAATGTAGTTTTCATTATATTTTCAGTAAAAAGTAAGCAATATTTTCCCCAAATCCAGTAATCATTAAATTAACTAATTTTCTTCAAATCTATTTTCTCGGAGGTCTATTCTATTCTTGGAAGATTTTTAAAAACAGTTTAATTTTTCTGAGGGACACACTCATCAATCATGGCGTATTCAAAGTAATTTATTGCCAGAAATGTATACAAGATTTGAAAACGGTCTAAAATTTTCTGCAACAAAGTATTTTTTTCCTTTTTTTTTTACAAATAACTTTATGCCATTTTTTTGCAATTAAAACCAAAATCAAAACTTCAAAAGATATTGAATTATTACAATACATTATATAAAAAGATCTTTAAAAAGTGTGCAGAGTCATGTACTAATTTCTGTGTGGGTTTCATACTATGATGATGCCATTGTCTGCGGATGTAAAAGCTGGGAAAATCTCATTTACTTCATTGCTCATATCACATATGTCCCATTTGACTTATAAAAGATCTACGGGACATATATATCCCAGCAATTATAGAAACCTTGGAATATTTAGGTACCAGACTCTATAGACAGCTCTGTACAGTTTTGTTGGATGAAGTAAAGATCACCACCACTAAGGTCCCCATGTAAAGATCTGTATCACTCAATTGAACCAAGTTAAGATCAGTATCACTCAATATAACCAAGTACCACCCAATGAGATCAAGTTAAGATCAGCATCACAAGGGTAAGGGTGAGCAAAAGAAAAAGAAAAGAAAAAGTATTACAACAATTTATTAAACATCATGGGTCTTGTTCATGTCTGCACGGGAGTGTACGCAAGATATCATTGAATCTGTAATAGCCTAACCTAACCAAGTAAAGATTAGTACCACCCAACTGAACAAAGTACCAACAAAGGAAAAGTGGTGCTGATCTTTACTTGACCTGTTTGTCATTAATTAAGGAAAATGAATTTAGTTAGGAGATTAAAGTATTTTTCTTTCATAAGTAATTAGTTACGGATTCCAAACCCCCACTCCTGCACGGGAAAATTAAAAAAGAATTTTAATAAAAATCCTTTGATGTTGCCTACAGTGAGCAAACAGTTGGAAGTGGGAAGCAAATTGCTAGATTCTTGGAGACATTTCTGGCCAAAAACTAGCCAAATACTCTTGTCACATAAAAAGTCAAAATGGCTCAAAATTTAAATATGTCCAGACCAAAAGGTTCATGGCCAAATTCTTTTCAAAAAGGCCAGATTTGTCAAATTTGGCCAACTTTATTTTGTAAGGAAATAAGTTATTTTCTATAGTTTTGAGAAGGGTCATTAATATTCAAATGGTTCTTCGGACGATTGAGCTCCTTGTTGTTTGTGTTGTAAACACAAACAAGGAGTTCAATCGTCCGAAGAACTATTTGAATAGGAAATAAGTTATATATTTCTGTTTTTTATATATTTTTTTTTACTTTTGTTAGCTTTTGCTGATCCATACATAAATGACACTGTCATTTTTGACAGGTATATGCTAGTTAGGTAATAAAAGCTAAAGATTGAAAAAAATAAATAAATTACAATATTGCTGATGTGCAGAGGGTAAGTATGAACTAGTGTCAAAATATTCCCTCACCTTTATCGGGATCATTTTTTTTGTCGTCATCTTTGTCATCTTGTTTCTGTTGGTATGAAGGTCGGCTGCTATGAAAGAAACGAAGATGTTCTGAAACACAAGAGAAAAACCAGAATTATTTTCCCAAAGAAACCAGATCAATTCAAAGATTATAACAGGTCTGGTTCACTCAATAGAAACCGTCACATGACCAATGTTGGGGGCAATCAATCAAAAGATTATAATTGTTTTGTCTATAATTTTAAGAAGAGTCATTCACATTCCAACTTTTGTTTGGACAATCCAATGTGCGCCCCCCCCATCTTTGATGTTGTCAAAACAACATTTTGGCTGACCAATTCTTCAGCCCTCATCAGGTGTATCATCCAATAATGTGTGGAGAAGAAAGGTTTGCCTCTTTTCTTGAATGATACACCTGACGAGGGCTGAAGAATGGATCAGCCAAAACATTGTGCTGACAACATCAAAAAAAGGGAGATCTGTTTGTCTGAACAGAATTATAATTCTTTATTATAAATCACTGCTACACACAACACTGGTTTATTGCTGAGTTTATTCATGTGTTTTGACATATGTATCCATCTAGGTATCAGGACTTTGCCCAGCCCTAACCGTTCATAGTAGAAATTTTGCGCATACACACATCCCCCACCCCACCCCCCTCAATGAGTAGGGAAATTTTTTTCATAGGTTTTTAGAGGGTTCAATATGCATAGTAAGTTTATGCTGAATTGGTCACTAGTTTGTGCCCGATTTTTAAATTTATTCAGACCATTTTTTAGTGATCACATCCCAACTTGTTAATTGATCACCCCCCAACACAGTATATATTGGTGGTGGTGGTGATTCATAATTTCCCTTGGAATGCTAGGGTTAGTTGTTGTTACGTCTAATAATTTAATTGATCACCCCCAACACGATGAATAGCCAATCAGGGTATAATAGAAGCAATTGATGTTTTAGATCTCAAGGACAGAAAAGCTGCAAAGATGTTTTTAGTAATACACTTTTAACCACCCCGTAACCCAGTACAGGGGTCGTTGGGGAACGACGGACGATGGTGTCATGGGTGAGATAGCCTGACGGAGCACATCCCTCTTCAGGTTGGTTTTCAATCAAGAGTTGTCTCCTAGACTGGTTGCCAACCATGGCGAAAGAGCCCAGTCTACTCTGCTATTTACCGATAGCCTGGGAGAGATGAATAAGATGTATGCCTTTCCTAAGAGCATTAGGGGCAAAGTGAACTCAAACGGTCTCAGCTGGAGTTTGAACTTGGCTTGCTGATTCCATTCTCTGTTGTCAACCGTTCTGCCACTCTGTACCTCCAGTAATAACATGTCCATAACCAATGTTCCTGCTAATTTTTAGTAGTCAGTGTGTACAAAAACCTTATGTTGTGCAAATGTTTTTCCTGTGACAAAAGTATGTGCGCACTGAATGCGTGTACAAGTGTAAACTTGAAATTATTTCAAGAAAATTTTGGCACAGCCTATTCACATGGCTAACTAGCATTCCAAAGGAAATTATGAATCACTGCCACCCATATATGCTGTGTTGGGGGATGATCAATTAAAAAGTTGGTCTGTGATCACTAAAAAATGTCTGAATTTTCAAAAAAAACAAGCACAAATTAGTAACCAATTTAGCATAAGCTTACATTTAAAATTGAAACCCCCACTAAAACCCTATGTTGGAAGGAAATTTCCAAAAAAAAACAAAAACATTTTCCCTACTCATTGAGGGGAGTGTGTGCGCAACATTTCAAATTTCTACTATGAATGGTTCCTGCTAATTGGGCAAAGTCCAGATAGATAGAATCATACATATAAATGTGTGAACACATGAATAACCTAAACCCGGGTTTCCCAACCGGGGCGATATCGCCCACTGGTGGGCGATTTCAACTGTTGGGTGGGCGATGAGCAACTGAACAGAAAATGGTGGGCGATTGGAAATTTTGGTGGGCGATATAGGATTTTGAGTATAAAGAAGGTATTTCAACATATGCTACCTGAAAAAAATATTCAAAGGAGATATGCAAAGAACCTGTATTAAAAACAAACAGGAGGCTAAATGGGAATAACTGGGCCACATTCCTAGACAAGATATAAACATCCCACAAACAAGGAACATTTTGGTATTTTCTATAGTTTTGAGAAGGATCACTAACATTCAAATGGTTCTTTGGATGAAATAACATTTTTTTTCAGATATAAATCAGATAAGGGAAGACCAAGAACAACTTTGCCAGTAAAATTAAGAAGTGACCTCAAGATAAACTCACCAACGCCGCCAGCACCAAGAGAGATCACACATAAAATTGACACAGGCAATAACCTCTAAGAACTCTGATGACAGGCCGTAGACAAGGAGGCACGGAAGACAATGCCAGACAAAATATGAGAATCCCAAGATGGGACCTGTTCACAGCTTAATGCGCATGCTCATATAAACAGATAGCCACTTGAAGTTGTTGGATTCTATAGATTGCAATGCTCTTGTGTTCTCGTATTTGTGGATTATTGAAAACGGGCTTCGAGTAACAATATAACTTGGTGAACGAAAATTTTGTTATGCTATTTTCTCTGTGTATTGTATGATTATTTAAACATCCCAAGAAAATTTGTTGTCAATACAGCATTGATTATTTATCTTATGGGTTTATTGCTTCTCCTCAGAGCATGTGTCTTATGTACAACCAAACTTTAAGCAACGAAGCCATCACGCTTAAAGTATCATTTATATTCTAAGCATGCTGACCAGAACGAAAAACCGTCATATTTCTTACAACTTCATTCGAAAAGTGGAAAACATTGATCTTGGAATTTCAGAAAGCAACTACGCAGCAAGATAACGGGATGATTGCGTCATACAACATTCCGTTTTGTCGAACTGTTTAATACAATAGTAGATTTTTTTCAAAACACTCCACTATCCACTTCTCTGATTGCTTCAAAATGTGATATCTTTTTCCTTAGTGATATATATTCGCCAAACTAAATGATCTCAATACGTTATTGCAAGAAAAGCAAAAAAACGTTTGTCGACTGTAAATCGGCCATCACTGCCTTCATTTCTAAATTAACACTATATAAAGATGAACATTTCAAGACGTCAACTCCACCAATTTCAACGATTGAATAGCTTAAAAGATAAATTGGCTGATGAGGATATCATTACATATCACGATTATTTGCAATCATTGCATGATGACATGGTACAGCGATTTCAGGATATTATTGCATTGCCTGCTCCAGTTTGGTATAACAACCCGTTTGAAGTCCAAGTAATCGATTGCGAAGACGATGTGCAGGAAGAATTGATAGATTTACAAAATGACAATAATGCCACAATGCTGTATCGGCTTCACAGGAAACATGTCTTGTATCATCAAAGTATAGGGACATCTTATCCCAATCTATGGAA
>VCCN01006230.1:619460-633545 GCA_006491835.1 Architeuthis dux
TAATAGAAATAAAGTTGACTCATAAGACAAACACTTGGCCATAAACAAAACCTGTAAGCTGAAGCAATCGGCTGGGACATTTGAAACTTTAGGCCCTGTACAACAAATCTTTTTATTTTGTGGGATGGGTGGCTGCAAAGCCATATTAACCATGATGTGGAACAGCCCTCAGAAACCCAGACTCTAAGGGGTGCCATGGTGGATTTAGCCCCCCCCAGTAGGCCATGGCCTAAAAGAAGAAAACATTTATAAAAAGTTTTATTTTTTACATTAACCCTTTGGCTATGGTGGTCGGCTAGATCCAATTTAAACCTCCTTGCTAATCAGCACATAAATTGGCTGTACCCCAAGGCTGTGAAAAAAAAAACTTTCACAAGTACAGACTCCCGCATTTTAAAGCCAAGTGTTCTCCCCCCAGCATGTAATGAATTTGTACAAATCTCCCACATTGAAAAAAAAAAAAAATGCCTGTAAAAAATCTTTCCCCGCCTATTTGCAGACCTTCCAAGTCTCCCGCATTTTTTTTGATTGTCTTGGTTTAAAATTATGTTAAGATAGGTTTTCAATACACTGAAATAGCAGTTTTAGAGCTTCTAGAATTGAAAATTGGAAATATCCGCCCTGAAAATTTCTAAACCTTGGCAGGTCTGCAAGTATGAAATATATATTTATTTATCTTTAAGGTAGGGGGACCCCAAGTTGACCTGTATATCAGGCCCCTATTAAGCTTAATCCAGCCCTGGGGAAAGGCTCTTTAAATACCAGTAAAAGAATGGAGATAAAATTTACACACATGCACTTACAAAATAGTTTGAGGGAAGGGGAGGTTACTTAGGATTTTTAAAAAAACTTTATATTTGTACAGTATCAGACCATTTATCCAGCAAGATCGGGACCAGAAGTAACCTGGTTTTCTGAACAAGGCTAAATATATACTTAAAATATAAAATAAACAATGAAAAGTAAAAAATGAAATCCTATTTAGCAGATACAAAGTAATCCACTTCTAAATCAGGGTCTGTTTGATCTTTATTAATCCACTTAAAATTCTCAAAATATAAAATATATGATCCAAATTAAACAAAGAAAAGTAAAGATCAAAACTGTTTATAGCATATACAAATTATTCCACTTTGAAAACAGGGCTTGTTTAATCAATACCAATCCACTAATCTTCATCTAAAAACAATTTAATCACACCACAAAATTAAAACAAAGAGCTTTTGAGTGGCGAACTACTACAAAGCCATATAGATTCAAAATTCACCAGTTTTCAAAAATAGCTGGTTTTATGATAATTCCAGTGTTCTGGAAGCCAAATAAATGGTCCAGTACTGTATTTTCTTGGTTGAAAAAGTTGAGATTCTCCAAGACCGAAATGCTGTTAAAATTTGATCCCAAACTAACACCACAAATGGAGCTTCAAGTTGGCAAAAGAAAATGCAACTTAAATCTTTTTTCTTGCTTTTAGGCTTCCATACTTTAAAATGATGGATGTTAGCTTTCGGTGGGGACTAATGAAAAAGCCCCAAATTCTGTACTAGTAAGTGTCAAAATTTTGCATACTCATCACAGATAACAAAAAAGATATTTCAGAATGGCAATTCTACTATAACTAGCATTCCAAGGGAAATTATGAATCACTGCCACCTATAATGTCCATCTGTATGTGACAGTGTAATTCAGAAACCACACAACATATCCCCATGACATTTTCTGTGTACTAATGGGACCCTAAGGCATGTTTTTATCAAGTTGGTTTTTGAAAATCCCAAGAAAAAAATAAAAAAAAATAGTGGGGTCTGCATTTGCTCTCACCCCGATAATAATGAGCTGATTTCCATCAATCTATTTATATAATACTAAAAGTCAGATTCTGTTTATCTGATTGTGACCTCTAAGTTGTCCAAACAGTGCATTGTAGACAGGGGTATTGAATTAAGGTACCTGTAAAAATTTTTTAAAAAGATTTTAAAAAATAGCTTTGATCTTCTATTCAGCCCAAAGGCCCCATTTAGACCTTCCCCACAAACTAGTTGGAAAAAAACTGCCTGTAGAGCAGGTTTTCAGCTAGTTATAATAATCAATGTTTAGGTTAGTTAAGCCTAAATGGTAATTTCAATGTGTGCAGACAAGACAGTAAGAAAATTCTAAATTAAAAGATAAAACTAAAGTATTTAATTACATTTTTAACCTAGAAAGCACATACCACCTTAACACACTAATTAGAAACTGGATGAAAATCAGTTCATATATAGCTATGATGCAAGGAAGGTAACTAAGTTTTGATTCCTCGATCCGCCCAAAATGTAATCAATTCTTCCTTAGCTCATGGCCCACCCTTCCACAAAATAATATTAAAATTCATTGAGAACTTTTGGAGATATTGTGTTGACAGACAGATAAACATGACTGAATACATATACCTCTTTCAATTTCATTGGTAGAAGTATAAAAAAGTCTCAGCTAGTCTAAAGTGATGAGGTCATCAATAATAGTACAAAGCTTTATACCAAAACAAATGACATCATCACTAATGGAGTATCTGCATTATGGGTTTTGTATCAGCAACAATGTCAAAACTGAAGGCCATCTGGAGACACAGACACATCTCACTCAGCTCAAAGATCAAATTTATGCGCTCCCTGGTCATCTCAGTATTTTTGTATGCTTGCGAATGGTGGACCTTTACAATGGATATAGAGAGGAAGATACAGGCCACAGATGAGATGCTTTCAAAAATCTCCTACAAAGACCATATCACAAACGAAGGAGTGAAAACCAAAATCAGAAAATCCATCAGGTGCTACAAAGACCTAACCACAATAAAGAGATGCAAATTCAAGTGGTATGGGCATGTCTCATGATCAGCAGGGCTAGCCAAGACAATTCTGCAAGGCACAGTGCAAGGAGAGCGAAAGAGAGGCTGGGAAGGAGATGGGAGGACAACATCCCAGAATGGACAGGCATGAAGTGGAGCAATGCCCATAGAGAGTCTCAGAACGGAGAAAGATGGTTGCCAAGTCAATTGTGGTGTCTCCACGATCGGCCAGACTATGAGATTAAATGATCTTTGTTAAAGAGCATTTTTTTTACAGCAAAGGTTTAAACATTGATGTGGTTTATTTTGGGTCTATTCTTGTCACTTGAACTTAGGGTGGCCAGCTTTTAAGTACTGTCCTCTGTCCAGTGTGTTAATTTGTCCCCCTTTTGGGATCAGACTGAAAAACTTCAAATTACCTCAGATATACTTAAAACAGTGGGAAGTGAAAGCCATAAAACAGTGGGAAGTGAAAGCCAACAGCAACTACATATAATAAAAATATGTTAATGGTTGTTTAATTGTTAATGTATTTAGAATACATGTTGTTGCTGTTGTGAACTCTGCTGATGAGCTGCTGTGTAGAGTTACGTTTTCAACTAGTGGAAGAGGGTCAGTCAGTCAGTCTGCTGAAGGCTGATTTCGTTCAAAAAACGTTTTTTTGGTGAAATTTTACAAAAATTACTACATTCATATATTAAAGTGATATTTGACAAATCAATAATTCATCTAAGTATTTTGTATATGTTATACAGAACTTTTGGATGAAATAGCACCCCGAAATTAACCGAATTGAAAGGGACACATTGTGTCGACACTGGATGGCATCACTGAAACGTCAGCAGTCTTACCAGTTTAAAATCAAATCATAGTTTTTATGACATCCTTGCCAAGCAAATCTAAAGGAGTAAGAATGTCATGAAAAATCCAATTTGATTTAAACTTTTTAAAAATAATGTTAACAAAAATAATGTAAATTACAAGAATATCGAACTGATTCATGTAGTATTATTTAAATTCTAATTTCCTTAAAATGCATTCGATTTTTGTCATCCTTTTTCGATATATTTATTTTATTGAGGAACTTTTCATTTCCAGGTATTCATTTTTTGGTGATGGAATAATGAATGAAAACCACTTTTTTCGTCTTGATCATCAAGTATCCGTCAACTTTAATATCGAAACTGATAAGCCATTTCAGGTTTCATTATTCAGAATTATGAGGAGTAGAAAAAAACCCTGTAAAAATGCTTCTGTTTTCTTTCGTTTTTGCTAATAATTTTTCTGGAGTGGATAAAAAAAATTTCGATCTCAGTCCTTTAATTTTAAACTTGTCAAAAAAAAAACAAAAAAACATGTATTTGTAAGACTGCTGACATTTCAGTGACGCCATCCAGTGTCAAGGCAAAATGTGTCCGTTTCATTTCGGTGTGCTTATTCTCTTACAATCTTGGTTGTTATAGTCACAATGTTTCAGCCTTCCAACCTTTTTCAGGTGACTGTCGTAGTTGGTAACCTTCTGAAAAATTTGAACCAAATCCATTATTAAATCCACGGGGGTAGATTGTTCCCATTCTGCTGTCCATGCCAGAGGATATCAAGATTATGTTTAAGGCTCCCAGATTCCACTGACCTGATTAGGGTTGCCAACTTTTGGAAAATATAGGACGGGGAGGGAAGGTCGCGAAGCACCAGTGTTTGGGGGATCTGGATAATGGCTTAAAAAAAAAAAAAAAAAAAAAAAAAAAAAAATGCTTTAAATTTTGCCCTTCCTGGAATTTAAAAGAAATTTAAGAGCACGCTTAAATAATTAGGAATAATGTGAACATCTGAAAAATTACCATTTTTAAACAAAAAGGTGTTGATTGAGGTAATTCGTGTCATGAAAGAATTTGAAAAATAATATATTAATAATTAAATGTAGTGTAACTAATTTTACTCAGCAACCAATAGACATGTCATTTTTATCAGTAAGCAGTGCAAGTGAGAATTTTTGGACAATTCAAAACAAGTTATCAAAAGACATTTATGAGTTAATATAAGATATAGGACTATGCGTTGAAATGTAAGATTGTCCTATTAAATATAGGATGGTTGGCAACACTACACCTGATTGTCCTATGAGACAATGACCTAGTGGATAAAAGCATTGGTTAAGTGTATTATGAGTTCAATCCATGGGTTGGGTAGTCCAAAATAGTCATATTCTGGTTCAAGAAGGACTGATACAAGATATCCTCGCACATGGACAGTGGAATGAAAAACGTCTCTTTTGACCACGGCTTCTTGTGCCGAAACACTACATTAAAAGCTGACAGGTTCAAAATTATTATAGTTTTACGGCATAGTTCTTTTCTCTTGAAAATCTGAGATAATCAATCATATCAGCTACACCCCTACATTAAACCATATGAAAGTGGAATCGCCACTGGTTACCAACTATGACAGACACCTGAAGAAGGCCAGAGTGTACAACTAGGTAGTCCAAAGAGTCCGTTTTTTTTAATGTCCACATCGCAGTAACGCTAATTTTTCCGTTTCTCAAGTGTTCATTCTCCATAATGTTGACTAATACAAAATTGTTATGCATTCCATAATAAAAAATGTCCAATTCTGAATCTGTTGGTGTCTTATCTGTCATCGTTTGACTTAAAATGAATTTTCCAGTGAAGCTATAGTTAATCACTGCTACTCACAACACTGGTTTATTGCTGTATCTATGTATCCGGACTTCGCCCTGCCCTAACTGTTCATAGTAGAAACTTGAAATTTTAAAGAAAACAATGTAATAATATAGCAGCGAATTTCAAAACACATAAAAACCAAAGTCACTTTATTTGTTTGCTGTTGATTTGTCTGATAGTCATGGGGAAAGGGGAGATTGATATTTATATATCCAGTATACATTTTTTCTAAAAGCTAAAACAAATAGGAAGGAAAGAAGAAAGACGAACAACACAGCTATCTTCCAACCTCCCCCACTCAATATCCCACTGTCTGTATCCTTATCTCTCACCTTAGACTTTACTCCCCCACCCCTGACTGCCAATTACACAAAATGTTGTTTTTTTTTACACTTTAGTATAATACTATCTCTCCCCAATTTTGACCCTGATTTTTTCTATTAAATTTCTCGCATTATAGTATAATATTTATTTGTGTATAATTTATACACAAATAAATACGGTACATAACATCAGAAGTAGTCAAGCACATGATGTCACATAAGGATTCACTGAAGATAAGGTCCACTGTGTAACCAAATGGCAGAGGCTCGAGAAGGGCATCATGACGAGATGCACAATATCTGTAGTCCTTTCAAATAGTTCTTCAGACAATTGAACTCCTTGTTGTTTGTGTTGTTAACAACAAGACAGATTCACAATTCAAAACTTGTAAACAACTGTGTTTACGTCATCCCCTGTAAATATAGAATAATCTATATGGGAAAAACAGGCTGCCCCCTCAAAGTCAGACTTGAAAAGCCATAATCAAGTGCAAGATAGACAAATATGCAATGGCTGACCACATCAGGAGAGAGAAAGGCGACCACTTTCCTCTCTGAGTGGAAGTCTAAATTATTGACAGAACACTGTTGGAAGCAGAGAAAAATCAAAGAGGCAGCTCATATCAACATGTTGACTAAATGCATTAGCCAGACAAGTGCCGAGTTTAACCTGAAGTGGCTTCCACTGCTCAACAGGCCCAAACCTGACAAGACAAGGACAAAGAAACACCCTAATCCTATGTTGTAAGGGTTACCCCCTTCAAAATTAAAAAACTTCTGTTTACCCCATCACATTCAGATATTACACTTGAAGAAGGCCAAAGAATGGATCGGCTGAAATGTCGAATGTTAATGACCATTCTCAAAACTATAGACAGTAAATCTGTAGAATGGATAGGCCGAATCATTAACAACACAAACAACAAGTAGGAGTTCAATCGTACAAAGTACTATTTGAATGTTAATGACCCTTCTGAAAACTATAGAAAATATCTGTAGTCCTGTTTGTGGCTGCTATGCACCTACTACTAAAGGCAGGATGAATGCAGGTTAGAGGACCATAAATGAGTGATGGTACAAAACATCCGGCCTGCAGAACCCTTCATTGATGATTTGACAGTGATGACTCCATCGATCCAGAGAACACAGTGAATCCTAAACTCACTAGAAAAGATGGTTACATGGGCACAGATGCAATTCAACCCAGGAAAATCTAGAAGCCTTCTTCGCTCATACCAGGAATCGAACCCGGTTGGAGGCCATCCCCGAAGGCTCCTCTTTCTTATCGCTAACTTCCTTTCAGATATGGGTGAGCACGACTCCTATCTGACTTATGGCACCTAGTATTCCATGACATCTGGGTAATGACCAGACTTGACGTTGCTTAACTTTGGTGATCTTATGAGAACCGGTGTATCCAATGTAATTTGTCCATACTTGCTAGAAGCCTAAGTATCCTGAAGGGAAAACAGATGAAAAACATCTTTAATATTCAAGGTTCCAAGATTCCAACAATTGAGGAACGAGCAATCCAATGCCTTGGAAAGAATTATGACAGCATCCTGAAGGGCAGTGGCAACCTCAAAGACACCACAGCTCGACTAAACATCTGGCTCAAGGCAATTGACAACAGCCAGTTGCTTGGAAGGTTTAAAATGTGGTGCTTCCAGTATGTCATCATACCTGTTATATGACTTCTCTATGACCCAGGTTGAGGCAATGGAGAGACTGTGCAGCAAATTTGTTCGAAGATGGCTGTGTGTTCCTCCAACTTTCAGCTCATTCAACCTGTACAGCAAGACCCCCCAAGGTCTGCTTACCAGTCTTATCGGTGGTGGAGGAGTTCAGTCAGCACACTGGTACTATGGGGGGTGGGGGGTGAGAAAGTCAGACACACTAATACGACCAACAAGTGTGGCAAGAAGTGGAAGCCTCAGGAAGCAGAAGCATATCGGAAACATCAGGAGACTTGGGAACTATAAGGCCAAGAGGTGGAGCAAGACCAGTGCCAAAGGCAGGAGGGATCTTGTGGTGCAGAGGATCTGAGAGGCAGTAGAAGACTGCCACGTGTGTTGATGATGTATGTAGTTTGCAAAAATTCACCAAGTAAAAAAAGTAGCACACGTCACCATGGAACAAATCCTCGCAAGGTACTCTTCATGATCGGACACCGCCTCTGTTGTTCGTTGACTACCAAAGTCTCTCTTCCACCTGATCTGGTATGACTTTTATAACTCATTAGCTGACATCCGGGTGACAAAGCCATGGCTGTTCCTTTATTGTCATCAATATTTTCCTCTTCCGGCTTTTCATGCACAGGGCACATGCAATACGTAGTCTCTTTGGAAGTCAGGTAAGTGGATTATCAGTATCTCCACTACACATTGTAAAAACATAGGGCTCTACAGCCAGCAGCAGTAAACCCAGTGGGACCAGGAACTTGAGCAAACGCTGTCCCGGATGGGATCACTGGGGTACCAACCAATGAAAGTTGGCCTTCCTCCTGCATGCCGTGGCAGACCTCTTGCCGACTCAGAGCAACCTAAAGATCCGAGGCAAAGAAGGGGATACACCCCGCAAGCAGTTTAGAGCAGATATTTGCACCCGGAATCACATCTTGACTAGATGCTGCAAAGCACTGGTAGATGGTTGATACAGGTGGAGGCATTTCAAGGTCCCAACTGAAATTGCCAAATGGATGAACCTTACAGAGGATCAAAGCCAACAAGCACCGGGCATCACCACCAGAAGCTATCAATTTCCAAAGGGAAATGTTAGATATTTAGGCAGCCGTGGGTGGGGGTCACATGTTTGACCTCCAAAGGTGTCGAAAATCATGAACAGGATATTGACCAAAACCCAAACTGCAGGTGTCAGGGACTGGAAGACACACCAGGTGTTCAAAAGTCATAAACAGGATATCGACTGAACCCTGAATGGCAGGTGGTGGCTGGAAAACCAGTTGGGTGTTCGAACCCCACAGTGCCCTCAGAAAGACACAGCACCTAGCTCGGGACTAAGACAAGACCAATGTCCATGTTAAGAAAAGTCTGTCTGATACAATAAAAAAATATATCCTCATATTTTCATAAACCAAGTTTCGAGTCCAATATGGCTATACAACAGAAGGGGATAAGACTTCTAGGGCAAGAACAACTGCCAAGAACCTGCAGAGGAGACTTATCTTTCCAGAGGAGGTCACATTTACCTCTCTTTGACCAGACATGGTTCTTCTAACCCAGGAGCATACAAAGCCAAATTAACAGTGCCCTGGGAAGACAGAAGGGAGATCTGTCACCAACTGAAGGACTAGTATCAGGATTCAATTGAGGAGGCTCTTGTCAAGGATGGCACACATTGAAGTCAGCAACAAATCTACTGAACTCAATCAGTTACATAAAAATACTATTTGATAGGTCATGTGTACAATTGGGTATTATTATGATTGTAAAATCTATTGATCTCAATCAGGTACATGTATAAATTGACCATTTTGTGAATTTTAGTTCATTAAAATCCTTGTAGCACAAGTTCCCATTTGTTCTCCATGAAATTTTGTACATATCATGCCAAAAAGGGACAACTCCCAATGGAGTATGGAGCCCGGTGACGAAGACCTGGTTTCTGTTGCATGCGTCAGCTTAGTGATCCTTGCAAGTCTCAAGTCTGGAGGAGATCAGGACTTTATTCCTACAAGTTTTTATGACCACCCCCTTGGCAAGATCAAGTCCGCCGAAGTGATACCTCCAGCCTAATCACAGCTTAGCCTTAGAGCATACTCAAGAGAAATTTCTCCTAATGAATTGTTTTCCACACTATTCGCTCATACCAAGAATCGAACCTGAGACCTTCTCTGGGAGGCAGATGTGCTGCTAACCATTACACTATCCGAGCAGACATATCATGCCAAAGTCCAGACCAATTATTTGCTAATTTAGAAAAAAAATTGCTCAACATGTTAAATGACCTGTCAAAGGTCAAGTTCGAGGTCAACTTTTTTTTAATTTGACCTCTCAGGGGAAAATGCATATAAAGGTTTTAGAGCACTTTAAAATGGTATATAAATGAGCTTTCTAGGTGTAACAACAACTGAGATATTGATTTCCAAAATTACCATAAAAGATTCACATTTTTTTTTACAAAATTCAAGCAATACAGGTGCCATTAAATTTGTTTCATAAAGATCTATAATTGCGCCAAATTTTAACAAAATCCATGATGGTCATGGTTTGACCCCTTGTTATTTGACATACCCATTACTATTTGGTAGGTCAGTTGTACAATTGGGTACTATTCTGCTGATAAAATCTATTGAACTCCATCAGTTACATAAAAAAAACCCTACTATTTGGTAGGTCATGTATACAATTATTCTTGTAAAATCTATTGATCAATAACATAAAAAGGACTGTACTATTTTGTAGGTTATGTGTAGTATTCTGCTTGTAAAATCTATTGAACGCCACCAGCAACATAAAGACTATTTGGTATGTCATGTGTACTGGGTACCTTTATGCTTGTAAAATCTACTGAACTCCATCAGTAACATAAGACAGTACTATTGGTATGTCATGTGTACTATTATACTTGTAAAATCTACTGAACCCAATCAGTAACATAAAAAAATAGTATTTGGTAGGTCAGGTTGTACAATCAGGTACTATTGTGCTTGTAAAATTTATTGAACTCAGTTATATAAAAAAGACTACTTTGTTGGTACGTCGTCGTCATGTATACAATTATACTTGTAAAATCTATTGAACATCAGTAACATAAAAAAGACTGTACTATTTGGTAGGTTATTTGTACTATTCTGCTTGTAAAATCTATTTAACCCATTCATTTACAAAAAAAATAAAAGACTAATATCATTTGGTAGGTCATGTGTACAATCGGGTACTATTATGCTTGTAAAATCTATTGAACTAAATCAGATGCATAAAAACACGTCATTACTATTCGGTAGGTCATGACATGTGTATAATCGAGTACTATGCTCGTAAAATCCACCCACTGAACTCAATAAATTATGTAAAAAAATTCACAATATTTGCTAGGTTACGTATATATTTGGGTACTATTCTGCTTCTAAAATCTATTGAATTCAATCAGTTATAAAGACATAGAATTTGGTCGGTATGTGTGTTTTTGACAGTGTAGTGTACAATCGGGTACTTGTAAAATCTGGAAAGAAAATCGGTCAATGAAAAAAAAATAGATAAATAATTAAAAGTTTTTTTTTTAGAGAAATAAAAAAAAAAGGTGGAAATAACAGATAGAAATGGAAACTCACCATTGAAAAAGGATTTTTTTCAATTGACGATAAAAAATAATTGTTGTTGTTAAGCTTAATTTCATCATCATGACATCGCCCTTCTCCTCTGTTTTCGAACCCTGTCCCGACAAGTCTGTCATTATTTGAACAAAAAAGATCCCCAGGGTACAGACACGAAGAAGGAAAAACATTCGGTCCGATCCGAGACGAACAATCGCCAAGATGATAAGAATTTCCATTAATAAAACTATTTTCAACAGGATTGTTATTATTCTTTAGCCATTTTGTTTGTACGTGACGTCCATGTTGGCTGCTGCTGCTACTGAGCCGAACGTTATGCTTCTCCTCATGGCGATGATGATTACGACTGCTGAACCAAACGTTACGCTTTTCCTCATGGCGATGATGATGATGGCTCCAAGACTTCAAACGACGGGCATGTTTCCACAGTAAAATCCTCCTTGAAACCAAACCCTGCAAACTATGGATCCTTTCCATGGCAGGGCAGGTCACCTGGGCCAGTGATCCGTGTTGTTAAATAACCGTAAAACCTTTCTCCGACGGGTTAAATCGCCAAAAATATGCCCCGCCTTGGCCTCGCCTATGTTGCTCAAGTCAAACTATGGAGGATGCCATATTCCTACTAAAAGTACATTCGAGATTCTTCCATTATTATTATTTTACACCGATTACAGTTTTCGTTTTTTTTTCAAAATACAGGACGTTTTCCGCAAACGTTGTCGAAAAATAAAGCTAGAATTTAAAATGACGTCTAAATCTCTCCAAGACGGGATCGAAGGGATCGTTCTGAAGCGTCCAATGGAAACGGTCGTTATGAAACTAGCAAGGGCGCTGGGATCACATGGCCGATTTCAACCAATAGAAAATACGCTTTTCCCCGCGTAAAGTCAAAGCATCTCGTCCTCTGAAGGTGAGTGCTAGAAAATAAATTTCGTATTTTTCACAAACATTCCACGAAAAGGTCCATTAATCTCAATAATATACCCCGGAATTGTTACTGGAAATTTTAGTGTTAAATGCCGGCCCGTGTGGCCTGAGTAAATAATCCGACTTCTTCCTTCATCTCCCCCGTCTCTCTGGTGTTTTTTTGCTTTTTTTGAACCTCAAACACAAAAAAGTCGTTCATCGTCGTCGTCGTCGTCGTCGTCTCATCCATCCTTCTTCTCTCTCTTTTCTTCTTTAAAAACCGACAAAAAGAAAAGTGAAAAGAGAGAAAAAAGATCCCAACGACTCGACTAAAGTCAAAACTGGCCTTTCTAACTGATTTGTTTGTTTCCTTTTTCATTAATTTGTTATGAATATTCACTCATCCACCGGCAACAATGTAGAAATTTGTCGCGACGAGTCGAGTCTCTCTTCTCTGCATTGCCAAAAATATTAAAAGAGCAGCGAGGATCCCCGAAAGATTTCAAAATCCGTCTGATGTGCGGTGAACCAATCGAGATATTATGCCCGTAAGTTCATTGTCTTATTATATATATATACATATCTATGTATCTATTTATGTACGTATTGTATTATGCTTTTTTGAAACAAAAAACGAAACTAAAACAAAGAAAAACAAACAAACACATCTCCTGTTTTTTTTTTGTCTTGGTTCTTTTAACTTCTTTTACTTTTACCCTCAATTTATACGTTACCATTTTGTTTTATTTATTTTTAACACAACAAACATTTTGCTTAAACATCTAACTTGTCAAAAACCTCAATAATTGCTTTAATATTGTGTTAGAAACTGTAAATAAAACCCAACTCTATTCAAATCTTCTAAATATTTCCTTAACACATTGTCATGTGGGTGTGTGTTTCTTAGGTTTTATTGCACATGTTTCATATCTCCCTCCTGAAAACTGTTAATATGTTTATTATTACAAACTCCAAACATTCAAAATACGTTTCCTAAATATAAATAAACAATTTATGATCATCTAGGAATGGTTTAAAACCGAATCCAATGCAAGATTTCTGTATTATAAGCAATTTTTTTATGGCATATGTTCTCCTATCGGCCCCTTTTCAAACATGTTACTTTCTCAGACGTAAAAATAGGTATTAAGACCTTATAACATGTTCCTAAGGGCTAAATGTTAGTTAATATAAATAATATAATAAATTTGCCTTTTCCTAATTTTTTATATATCATTGATCAAATGAAGTGTTTATTTGCTGACTTTTACAAACCTTGCTTTAAGGAAAAAAAATCTGATCTTTTATACAAAAGAAAGCCCCCCCCCTTTTTTTTGTCTCTAAAAAGGTTTTGGGGGGATTTTATCAGTTTATTTTTCATGTTTTTTATGCTCAATACTGTCATTGCTATTTCCAGTGTTTTTGTTTATTTATCCTATAAACAATTGTCTTATTTACTTAAAATTGGTTTGTTTGTTTTTTTGAGTTTTATTCTGAATTTAACCCTGTGTTGGAGGGCATTGTTTTGCATTTTTACATTTTGTGCTTATAAATGTGAAAAAATACATGTCGTAATAATTAATACATCTTTTAATTGTTTAAAATGTCTATTTATTATGATTGTGTCTTAAATGTTATGATAATATTAATAATTTGGGATTTAATAGCAAAATTTGTTTATAATTTGTCTACAAAAACACAAGGGTTACATGTCATTATTCAACATCTTGCACAAAGCGATTTTGCAACCTCATCTTTACTTCTCATTTTATGGGTAATAGGCTCAATTTTTTAAGCTGTTTAGTTTTAAAATTTTTATTTTAGACTTTAAAAATAACTAACTACAATAATATTGATTTTAAAATCCTTTATAAATATTATATAGATTTGTACGACTTAAACTGCGTGTCTCAACGATCTTGGCTATTGCATAGTTTTAAAATCTAAAAAAAATGTCATTATTTTTATACAATTTATACACAATAAAATTTTAATTTTAACTTTTATTTCTTGTAAAATTAAGCATTTTTCGTTTAATCTTGAATTTAACTGGAT
>VCCN01006230.1:736466-752588 GCA_006491835.1 Architeuthis dux
TATATTATATATATTTATATACGGTACCTCTAAAATGCACTAACTTAAGTCATGCGTAAATAAAATCTGGCTGTAGGAGATTTCTCCGATTGCTAGAGCAGGCAACACTACACCACTCCTCATATCTCAGAAGCTTGGTTGTCAAGATTTTAAAAGTGTGTATACACACCCAAACATGCCATACTACACAATGAGTTTTGTAAGAGTAGATGTTTTGGGGTTCATGACTTGCTCAGTCGCATTTGCATGAAATTTTATTGGTTGGTTAACCAGCAATAAAAATTGATCTGTCAGATTCACTTCCCAAATATCACATTAACTCATTTTTTTTATATGGGGTTTAATGATTTTTGGATGGGGTTTAATGATTTTTGGATGGGGTTTAATGATTTTTGATGTGCTCTAAGTGTTTTGTCCGTTCAATCAATGGAGCACCTCTGCCGGGCAAGTGAGGTTACCTTCTGCCTGTTTTCTGGTGACTAACATCCTTATGTAAAGTACTTGAGGAAATGGACTACTCTTTACTTTGCACACTTTTGGGTCACAACCTGGGGTGGGGGGGTACTCCACTTGCAACATTGCTCAGACATGACCTTGCTTTACAACCATTTCAAAAGCTTCAAAATGCAGGCTAAGAATCTACTTGAAAAACCATTGGCCTCTTGTGTGATTGTTCTGTAAGAAGCATTGAGCTAGAACGTTGTATTCCGTTGTACGTTTGTAATCTGAAGAAGGTTTTAATATATTCTCTTTAGGTTGGAGGTTTATATAACTATAGAAATTATTTTCTTTGGTAAACAATATATTTAAGAAGAAAATGAAGTGTTGCTGGTTGACCCATTAACTGCAGAAAGTGGCAAGTGTTATACTTATGCATTGCAAGATAAAAGCCCTTGTCCATTGCATGATAAATGCCCTAACAGATAGAACTGAGTTTTCATCTATCACAATAAAATGGAAATTTTGAGTTGGCCATAAAACTACAATGACAGAAATTTCCGTCATCCGCAGTTAAGGAATTAATCTGAAGGTTTACAACAGAAATTATTTTCTTTGGGAAGCAAATAGATTTGAGAAGAAAATGAAAGGTTTTACTGTAGAAATTATTATAAAATTCCTGTGATTAGCTGATACATACTAGACAGGAACAAATACTCATATATCTACAACATATATATATATTTATGACACTAGACAAAATAATTCATGAAAAGCTTTTTTCGTCTGACACTTATCAAAGATAAAATGTCAGATGTAATTCAGATTTTTAAAAAATGTTGTTGAAATCACATCACAACATTGTCTTGAATCATGATATCTTAGATTCTTGTTCTAAAACCTGCTTGAAAGTCTGTAAAATAGTTTTAGCGAAAAAAACAAATTCTTTCTGTCTGCACAATACCGGCTTTTGAGTTTTAATGCAGATTGGCTCCAAAACGCCAAGGTGGATGTTGCTACAATGATAATTTATTAATCACAGCTACCAAAGGTTTAGGTTATTCATGTGTTCACTCATTTATATCTATCTATGTAGCCAGACTTTGCCCAGCCCTAACCGTTCATAGTAGCAAATTTTGTACACACACTCCCTTCAATCAGTAGGGAAAATGCTTTTCTTTTTTTAAAATTCTGCTCCAAAATAGGGCGGGGGTTCAATTTTCAATGTAAGCTTATGCTAAATTGGTCACTAGTTTTTGCCCACTTGTTTTTTGAAAATTCAGACATATTTAGTGATCACAGTCCAACTTTTTAATTGATCACCCCCAACACAGCATATATGGGTGGCAGTGATTAATAATTTCCTTTGGAATGCTAGTTATTATTAAAACCCAAAAGCCGGTATTGTGCAGATAGAAAGAATTAGGTTTTTTCACTAACTTTAGCTAATCACGGACATTTTAAAATTCTGTACCACCAAAAGAATTTTTCGAAATTATTTTCTTTGGGCAGCAAAAAGATTTGAGAAGAAAATAAAAGGTGGCTGGTTAATCTGAGATTTTTCTATAGAAATTATTTGTGTCTACAACATGTGTAGATATAATAAATGTATATAATCTTTTGGAAATTTATGTACATTCATGAGTGTGTAAATTAAAACTGGCTTTGCTGTTTTTCATTGGCTTTCATGAGAAAATGAAATTTTTTCACTAAAACCTGTCAACAATCCAATTTTAGTCCCAAATATATTTTATGTGTCTCATGACTTTTGCCACCAAACATTTTGTTGACAACCTTTTTCTTGACATTTGATAAAATGTCGGTTAATGAAACCTCCATCGGCAAAAGGCCCGGTCAATGGAACAACCCTTTCGACAAAGGTTGTTGACTAAAAGTCTGTACTACAAAACGTCAGTCTACAAAGCCTACATCATTGAAACGTCCAGTATCAACATTGCATCTATGATGCTGAACATGAGGCAATCATTGTTTTCAACAAAACTTATACTTTATTTGAGGGAACAATGGCTTTAACAACGTGATGAGATTCAATCTTTGGTTGATTTTTGTTTGGTCTCGTGACTTGTGCCCTGCTTGAAATCCCTTGTACATTCAAGGCACAAATTGTTGCTCTAATAATAATCAGATGAATCTACCTGTTATTTCTGACTCTGAAAATGACTTCACCTTTGCCCAAATGAAATGCTGTTCTAACCAAGTAATAGGGCCAAATGATAGTGAGCTCCATAGGGGAAGATAACTCCTCCTTGCCAAGCATAGTAAAGCCTCGCTTGTACATTCTGTCAATATTTAGGGTGTGGGGTTCTGCTTGATAAAGTCTAAGCAAGTGTGACTCCCATACATATATTTTTTACATTGCAACTCCATCAAGACTCTACAAGAGAGTTTGTAACCACTTTTTCAACTTATTATCTTTCTTTCATCATTTCTTATTGTGTATCAGTAGTATTGCCTGGATAAAAAAAATGATTGCTAACCTTTGGTGGTTTGCTATATTTGCTTTTTAAGTAAACTGGAATAGAAGAGAATACAGAATTGAAAGGGATTTCTTGTTTGGATTCAAACATTTTAAATGAAAGTGTAATATCTGTTTTTTATATAATTGCATGACTTTCAATGACAAACAATTACCTGGAAAATATAAACACTAATTTACCCATGCCGTAAAAAATGATGGCCGTATTTTTATTTTCCGATTGCATTGTACTTAAATATTATCAAACATGTTGCTCTGCATTTTCTTTACATTTAACCAGAATGGACCCAGATTTTCCACGCATTTGCCAAAATATAGAGACTACTCTATAATTACCATTTAATAGTTATCTCCCTTGATAAATGTTACAGACAAAATATAGACATACACATGGCGTATTATATAAGTAGAGGAAATTGACATTGAGAAAGTCACTGGTGGGGTGGGAATGACAAACTTGTTGATTATAAAACTTTTATTTGTAAAAAATCAATTTTGAGCACTTTGCTAATAGATTAGTTAAAAAAATAAATCTGTTTATGGCCATGCTGGACATTTGTCCATCTTTGTGTTGGTACTATGTCTGGAACCATCTTTGCATTGGTACTTTGTTCTGGAACCGTTGAACAATTGTCTTGTTCCTTCTTATAATATGGGTTGCCAAAAATCAATTGTCCAAAAGCTGATATAAAGTTGTTAATTTCTCTCCCTTTAGCAAAGCCGACCCTCTTGTTATTTTTTACTTAATCTCTTGTCTCTCTGATTTGTTGAGGCAGTTTTTATATGAAAGAATTTTATTATATTAGAGCCAGTGTCATTTTGTTGGTTTCTGTCACACTAAAGCAAACAGAAAGAGAGGAATCCCTTCCTCTGTATCTGTGTTCATGTGTATATCATAACTACTGCTGCTGTCTCAGTTATAGCATTTTAAAAATTCCACTAGATATAAGCATTTTTGATTTTTCATAAATAAAACTGATGTTTTTCTCATAATAAAAAAGAAATTTATTTTTAAAAAATCAGACAAATATGAATAGTTGTAGAAAATCTAAAGAAAAATAAATTCCATTCGCGGTATGCATTTCTTTTGTTTGCAATAAATATGTTTATACTAAAATATATATTTGTCTAATTTACTCATGCGTCAATAAATCCTGTCATTTTTGACGGGTACTCTGCTAGTTAGAAAATAAACACCTTTCGTCTGGCCATCTCCAATTTTTCTTTTGTTATAACCTGACACCAGGGCTGGCCTATGCCTTCATGGAGCCCTAAACAGAATTTAATTTAGGGGCCTCCACTGCTTCTTGGTGGCCATGGGACCCTAAGCAGCCGCTTTATTCGGCTTTGCCTAACATGAATAAACATTCTTCGATCCAGCAAATGCTACTTTGTCTCGTGGAGAGGATGACAAAAACGAACAGAACCTCTTCAATTCTGATTTTTTGATCTTTCCAAATTAGTTGTTGCCTGCTCCGCCTCGCCATAAGCAAAAGAATTCCAAACCAGATTCTTCAATCAAAGCTTCAAATCGTCCTTTTGTTCTTAACTCTTAAATTCATTCTAGTGAATTCAAAAAGTAATTCAAGGAGTAACTTCTGATTAAAGTTACTTCCCTTGCACTTTGGTAATTTAAAAGATTTTTCTTTAATTGAATTCACAAAAGAGTTCCCCCCCTTTTTTTTTCTTTTTAAAAATAAGATTATCCTATTCATTGAAGAGTTCCAGTGTTTGCAAGCGGTCTATGAATTTAGATTCATAGACCACTTGCAAACACTGGACTTTTTCGCGCATCACTTAAGCTACATGTTTTCCTATCAGATCAACTCTCACTGCCAACAATTCATTGAATGTAGGTTTTTTTTTTTAAATGAACTACTAAACAACAAATGGGTTTAATATTTTGTTAACTTTGATTACTTTTGACCTCCTATCTTAATTTTTTTTATTTGTTTTTTTCGCAACTCTGGCAGTCATTCTACAGCAATGAAAAAAACTGTGCGGATAAAAAATTAACATGAAGGTAAAAAGTCTCCAAAATTAATAGGTTTGGGTTAGAATACTTGATCTAATAATAAAAATAAATGAAACAAATGGGTTTTAGGTTATAAGAATTGCATTGAGAAATGTCAATGACATTGCTTGATCCTGCCTGAAAGTGATGAAAAAGTGTCTTACAGCCAGGACCAAGCTATTTTGCATAACCTTAATAGTTACTTTAAAAGATACAATGGGTTCGGACAGGGATGAACAAGCCAGGGCTCCAGACTACCGTCCTAAAGGAAATGTAAACGGTCCCAAAATCAAAATGTTGTTTCTTTACTTTATCTATAGTTGTTAGTTATTAGTAGCATAATAAAAACACCATTAAAATGTTGAGGAAATAAATTGTCAAACTCCAGTCCAAACCTGGAGTTGACTTTGTTTTTTTTACCGCAACAAGAACAATCCTCACCAAATTTTTTTTAAAAAAACATTTTTTTTTTTATTTAATTTTATAAATCACTTCCGTTCCGGGGAAGATATTTGTTTGTCCCAAACAGATTTTTACCGTCCATGGGACAACGTTAATTTCGAGCCCTGGAACAAGTCATTAATAGTGAGAAAAAATGTCCAAAAACTCTTGTTTGCTTATTCAACGGTTGTACAATAACAATGTGGACTGTGGATTGGAAATTTTGAACTCTTATCCCTTTTATTCTTGGAGGTTCATCTTGTAACACGTATGCTTTGTTTCCAATCCATGCTGTTTATTTAAGTCTATGACAAAGAAAGAATTACGATACCTCGAAGTAAACGTCATCGCATATATGTATGCTGTAAACTTCGCCATTTACAATGTAAGTGAAACACATGCACGCGCAGGGAGCGTTTTTTTTTCAGAATGGCAATGAATGAGGTGCCCGTATGTTATGCCAGCTTAATTTGAATACGCGAAAAATTGCTAGCTACAGGAGATAGGCAAGGCCAGAACACGGCAGATCGTGATTCGTAACAGATTCGTGAACGTGGATACAAGTGAATTCTTCAGAGAGATTGTCGGAACGTGACAGTGTGTCAGTCTTTTTCGCACTCTGCGGTGTACTTCCAGTGACAGTCTACCAGATTGTTTGTTCCTGACTGGTTTCAGCGCATTTGATTTTGCACTATCTCTGAACTTCTGCACTCGAGCTGTGTCATGTGTCTTGACTCCTATAGTGCATTTGGCTTGGCACTATCTCCGTGAACTCCTGCACACAAGCTGTTGTGTATTTTGACTTTGTTTTCGGGCATGTCAAGTGACCTTGAAAAAATAAAACAGTCGTAGAATAACGATCTGAGTGTTTTAATAAAAAGCAACAAAAATAAGATGAAAGAAATACTAGTAAAAAATTAATAAAGACAACTAGCATTCCAAGGGAAATTATGAATCACTGCCACCCATATATGCTGTGTTGGGGGTAATCAATTAAAAAGTTGGAAAAAGGGTTGATCAATGAATAAGTTACTTCTTTCGCCTTTTGTTGGGCTGTGATCACTAAAAAAAAAAGGTCTGAATTTTCAAAACAAGCAGGCACAAACTAGTAACACATTTAGCATAAACTTATATTGCATATTGAACCTACCTCTACAAACCTATTTGGGTGGGATTTAAAAAAAAAAAATATTTTCCCTACTCATTGTGTGTGTGTGTGTGTGTGTAAAAAAAATTCAATTTTCTGCTATGAACAGTAAGGACTGGGCAAAGTCTAGATACATATATGTCCTCACCATGGAAACATTATTACCTACTGGCTTAACTCTGAAATTCATAAACAGCTTGAAATCGCATAGCATAAAAAATAGTGGAACTCTGCTGTGAATTGAATTAAAAAAAATTTAAAACACCAAATGGTCAAAGGGAGATAATTAATTAACATTCTATTTTCCTTTTATGAATTTAAGAGTTTCTGGTTTTGTTAGCATTGAACTGGAGATGGAGTCTTTGCTTTCATTCATCTTGTTCACAAAACAGATTTGAAAACCATTAAAACTTTCAGCTTTTCTGCAAGCCATATTTTTGGGGACTTTGCAAAACCTTAAGTGATTGAAATGTGCTTGATTTAAACATATCAGCCTTGTGATTTTAACTAGAAGTAACTCTCATCGATTATTTAGTGAGGGGCAGGGGAAATGTAAATAATAAAAAATAGAATAAAATAAGGAATTTTAAGAGATGATGGATGAAAAATGTAAAAACAAAAATTATGTAAAAAAATATTGAACCCTACAACAATTTTAGAATGAAAATTATAAAAGTAACTCTGAAGAAAGTCTCTCTCTCATATTCTTCTTAACTCTACTTGGAACGTTTCAAAAACCATTGCCCCTTTTCTGATTGGCTTTAGGACAATGAGTGACTAAAGAGTAACTACATATAATGAACAATGTGAATTTTTTCTGTCCATAATAAAGGTGACAATTTCTATTCTTAAATGATTATTATGAAGACATTTATTAGTTGATAACCTATATTTGCCTAAAATATATCCTAAACGAGCAGCATAAATGTGAATAAAGAAATGTGCTCCATGCTGGGATTGAATCCGCGTCCATCCTATAAGCAACCTTATATACAGGTTCTGCTCTACCAACTGAGCTAAGTTTAGCAGTCATTCACACCGGCACCAGGCAAATATTGGTTCTCAACTAATAAATGTCTTTATAGTTTTCATATTCTGTTGGATATTAAAATTATCCATCATTTGATTTCATTCTTATTATATAAAACATTGTCTCTGTTTGTCACATTGGCACGGTTCAACCAAATTTGGAATTCATACTCATTGGACCTAGGGGAATGTTTTAAAGTAAAAGGTTTTGAGAAAAAACAATTTTTAAGGGTTTTAGGGGGGGGTCTATTTACAATGTAACTATAATGCTAAACTGAACCCTTAATTTCCGTTCGATATACATATGTAACGAAATACACCCAGATCGTGTTACCGGTAGCCTTGGAAGTGTCCAGTTTTGGACACTTCCAGCAGCTACCGGTAACACGATCTGGGTGTATTTCGTTACACATACTAGGACGGGTTTCAGCTAGCTGCAAATATAAATACCTCCTACCCACCATTATGAATAATGGACTCTTCCACTGAAACAAATTCAGTAGTTTCTTTTCTATAAAAAAAAAAAAAATCAACTAATAGAAATTCAATTATATCTGTGAATTTTTTCACGGGGATTAACTGGTTTCAGTATAATTGATAGGAACATTGCCAGTTTCATCATTTTTTACCTCCATGATTCAATCAACCTGATTTGGTTTTCTGCAACGTGGTTGTAATTGAGTTTATTGCAGACAAAATTGGGTTGCTCGGTAGTTTTGTGTGAGGGAGAAACACTGACAAAGGTTTATCGAGTTTTAAATGAAATTTTGTTAAATGTATTTCTCCCCCCCCCTAAAATCTGAGTAGTTTCTCTTTTAGACCAGTAAAGTGTATAAGAAATAGCAGAATACCTGTCAAAAATGACTGCATTATTTATGCGTGGATAAATTATACAAATACATATTTTAATATAAATGTACTTATTGCAAACAAAAAAAATGTGTGCTTCGAAAAAAACTTATTTTTCTGTTGATTTTCTACAACTCTTCATATTTTCTGTTTTGTAATAGTTTTAAAACGATAAGGCAACAGAATTGGGTAAAAAATGAATTTTTTTTTATTATGAGAAAGATTTTATCAGTTTTACTCATGAAAAAATCAGATGTCTTTATTTTTTATTAAATTTGACTAGTTTTTACCTTCATCCTAAGTTTTAGTTGTTTTTATACAACTTATTAATTCAGGCCACTGTTTCTATGGAAACAAATAACACAATCGGAAATAAAGAGTAATCTTTCAGTGAGAATCGAACTTACACCCTCATTGCCAGAGGGAGACTAGTTTACGCCTAGCTGCTTTTACCAATTGGCCACAAAGACTTCATTGATTAGCAGAAGCTGATTTACACTTATAAATTCATTTCCTACAACCGAATCTCTGCGCCATATTTATGTTGTTTTACATATGAGACCTAAATAGTCATTTTTTATAAATCAATCTTTGTGTTACAATACTATGCAGTAGTAGTGATGTAGACATGAACCCAAACACAGCTGTGTGCTTTAGTGTACACGACTACACATGCTCTGCTTTACACTCTTCTGTTTGCTTTAGCATGACGGAAACTGACAAACAAAAAAAGTGACATTGGCTTTTAATAAGATGTTTAACCCACAGGTTTCTGTCAAGCTAAAGCAAAACAGGTGTTTGTGTACATTAAAAGACACAGCTACTGTGTTTGTGTGTTCGTGTTTACATCACCACTACTACTGCTGCTGCAACTGAGATTATTCAGAGATTGGTACTTTTTAATGTTTGTAAAATCTACGATACCAAATTAACCGATACAGTGTCATTTCCACATTTGTTTATAGATGAAAAATTTTTTTTTTTATTTTGTGATGAAAACACCTACATTCACCAGAGAACTTGTTTTGGCACTCTCAATTAACTTTTGATAATTTGCGGTTCAGTTATAACACAGTTGTCTTTCTTGGACCCCAACACCTGCGTTATAAAGGGGGACTACTGTATTTGAAAATAAAGTACTCTTCATGTTTAATAATTGCGACTAGACTAACTCATAAATGTATATTATTTAAAAATTGCATATTAAAAATGTTTTTCTTATTCATTAGTTAATCCCCGTGAAAAAATTCATGGATATATTTGAATTTCTATTAGATGATATTCAAAAATTTTTTAAGAAACTATATGTATATAGTGAAGGCCGTAATGCATTTGATAAAAAATATCTACCCCTGTTTTTGTGGAGTTTGAGCGGTTTCTTCGCATTCTCTTACTTTAAGGCTCAATAGTTCACTATTTCAAAGCTGTTAATAGTGTAAATAAACATTTCAATTTCATCTTAGGTTTCATTAAAAAGTGTCAGAACTCGTTCAAGTGGAAGAGTCCATTGATTCAAATGGTGGTTAGGTATTTTTATCAGCAAAATCGTTACGTTTAAGTGGAAGAGTCCATTGTTACGGACAGAGAAACAATTAGAAAGTTACTGTCCATTATATAGATAATTAAAATCTTTTTAATGTAGTTACTGATTCATGTAAAAAAATAGTCGACTTCGATGTTCCAAAGAATAATTCCACATCTACCTTTTATTTGATGTGCTACGCTTCTCTAGCAGCGATAGTTGTCACTGACTATCTGACAAGTCGACATATCAAACGTAACTTTTTAATGACGTAATAAAATAATATTTGTTCTTGAAATCAAACTGATGTAAGGTTGCTTTCGTTTTTTTTAGAAGCTATGTTTTTAACATATCTCATATTGCGGTGTTCATTTTTGTAAAAACATAACTGAACTCTTGTTTAAATAGTGCATCTATGGTCTGACTTTCAGGCTTGTTTTTTCTCTACCTAAAACATTTTATTATTTTTCTTTTTTATCATTATCGGTCTCACATTTCGCCTCTTGTGAATTTTCGACTAGAAAAGGATGTTTTACAGGTATACCTTGATTAGGGCGCTTAATTCGTTCTAAAATTTCCGCACTGTTCAAGGTCTTATAATTTATTGCGTTTTAATTTATTGTATTCAAAGGTATTTATTTTCATGATATTTTTCTTAGTTTGTTTCTTCTATGAATCCATTCTATAGTTTGATTTAAATAAATTTATAATAATGTTTTTTAAAAAAGCAATTACATTCACATCCATCCCCGGTATTTTAATATACAATTTTCATTGCCGGACGATGGATATTTACATATTTCGAAGGGGAACATTCGAGGGGGAAAAAGGGGGGAAAAACCTTTGTTATTTCGACACTAGTTCTTGTTTGCACTCTTAACTGACATAGTTGGCCTATGTAATGATTACGTGGTCCCATGTTGGCTTCTTGGACGATCCACTCTTCCTAAAAACCAAAGACACTCTACAGACTATTGTATCTGAGAAAATAAGATGGCAATATTTAATTATTTCCGTTTGAAGCTGTTTATTTCTCTATCAAGGCATTAATATTAACAAGAATAGGGGCCTCCTCTAAAACTGCTGATCTAAAAAGAAAAAAAACACAAGGCTGGTGGGGAGGGGGAACGAGAGAGAAATATACTTAATTCAACTGGAGTGAGTGGATTATCTCCCTTTCCGTCCCGAACTTTTGGCTGGGCAAGGGAGGTAATTTCTATAAGTTAGCGGTCTTAGCTTTTATGTCTGTCGTCGCAGGTAAAAACGTCATGTTCCAATTCAAATGCCATCTGGGAATCCTATCAAACGCGAGCGTAAGTCTATTATCCATGCCGATAAGTCAAGTCCAAACCGCAAATGTTTACCTAAAGTAGTCACCCATTCCACACAGATAGGCACTTGTACCTTCTCTCCCTATCGCCGACCGGCCTTGGCTAATGTTCGTCTTTTAAATGTCTTTAAAAATGTTTCCATAATGAGGAGATATAGAATCGTCTGTTGATAAACAAGAGTTTAATTTATTTTTGGTTTCATTTTCGTGCCGGTCTTCGTCGTCGACAGATCTCAAGCCGATTCGTGTGTCACTTGTTTCCCCCAAAAGAAAACCCCTCTCATCACTAAATTTCCTATCATTGTTTTTAAAAACACAAAGACTCTTTTTAAAGTATACGAATTCAAATGACAAATTATTTTAAACCATGAAACTTATTCCGTTTTCTTCGGAAAAAAATGACTTAGACACTGCGACCTTTCTTCGCTTGTATAAAACAATCTTTAATTTTTCCTTAAATTTAATTAACGTCAGCTCTCTTAGGTGATCATAATTAAATATTTTCTCCAAACAGTCTTTTTTCGCTTTCTTTTTTCAACACATTATGTTGAACTTTCGGCTTGAGAGCTCTATTCAATTATTATTCCTAATGTTGACCCGCACTGTGAATCCTGACACTTTTTGCGGTCACTTTATATAAATTAATGTCCTGCTTTGCTAAAGTCTGGTACATTTTTTATTTAAATATGTTCGAGTAAAAGTTGGTATCTCTCTGGGAAAAATCTAAATAACAAAAAAAAATAAAGAAAAAAAAAGGGAAAATAAATATGTTGACACAGTGATGTCCCTTGGTTTGAAACTCTCCCGCAAAAAGAGGTAGAATTATTCAGCCTTATCTACTTACCATGTAGACTTCTGCTGACTGACACACAGGGTAGACAGTTGTATTTCTCTTCCAAAAAAAATAGCAGACAAAATATAAACTGTTCTGTTGTATTGCGATCAATGCAGAAAATTATTTTACTTATACATTTATATACATATAAAAGTAAAATAAGTATTCGAAAAAGTTTTGTTTTTCTTAGAAGACGTATGGTACATTTTTTGCTTGCTCTAAAAAAATGTATAAAAGAAAATAGGCCATTAGAAAGAGCACCTTTTAAAGACAGTGAATCTCTCACTCATTTGGCATTGGTTAATGTTTTCAGTTAAAACTACGTCTAACAAATTTTTAATAAATCTTATCGATCAGCGTCGTCGGCAAGAGAGGCCATTTCGGTGACGTCATCTTCAAGTAGAGTTCAAATAATGAATTCTCCCTAGAGGTGACACCGAAAGTAAAAAAGGGGGTGGGTCCACTGTTTGTATTTGAATCGGTGCCCACAGTTATTATTAGTGGATGAAAAATTGTTTGAAGTGGACTCTGGTATGGATCTTTCGACCTTCCCACTTTTTAAAAAAAATATTGACCCGTGGTAAATAAATAAAAGGTCCTTTTCTTTAAGAGTTTAGGAATTCTTTTCATTTATGTAAAATATAAATAAAAATAAAGAAATATAGATACTTGCATAGTACCTGTTAAAAATTACCGGATTATTTACCTGTGGATTGGCACTTCTGTCTTAGATCAAATTGTTGCTCCCTGGCCTTCTGCCTAGGATCAGAGTGTTGTATCTGTGTGCTCTGCTCATTATCAGAGTGTTGTTATATGGCACTTCTGCCTTGGATCAGAATGCAGTATCTGTGCACTCATTAAAAAGTGTTAAACCCAAAAAAAACATACATATGGGTACACATGGCGTTTTTTTATATATATACATATATATATATATATATATACACTATTCAAGGTATATATATACACTATTCAAGGTATATATATATATACTATTCAAGGTATATATATATACACTATTCAAGGTATATATATTATATAATCTGTAGTCCTCAAAGTGCAATAGAATGGTGCATAAAAATCGCAGTAAACCTTTATTTTCAGAGAATGCTCGATACCTACGGTAGTATCTCCAAATCTATTCAAGGTATCATTCATATATATATCTGATACCTTGAATAGTGTTGTTTTGATGTAGTATAGTTAGTCTTGCTGTAACAAATGAAACTAAGATAAGCTTAAAAAAATTAAATTATAAGACATTGAACAGACAAATCTTGGAACCAATTAACTGCACTATATTTGTGTATGTACAATATATACCCCCCCCCCATAATCTCCAGAGAAATCGAGACTATATAAACAATGCCTAAACTGCCGGGAGGGCTGTGTATCAACACTGAGACAAGAGGTTGACTGTATATTCCTTCAAATATCTCGGGAGCATCCTTGCCTCTTCCTACGATATTGAAAGCAAAAGATTCACCAAGCAACCTCAAGCTTTGGCAGACTCAGAGACTGTGCTTTCCTGAGTCGGGACTTGACCATTCATACCAAGGTCAAAGTTTACAGAGCTGTCTGTCAGTCCTTCTCTACGGCAGTGAGACCTGGACACTCTATAGAGCTTGGATTAGAAGGTTGGAGGCATTTCGCTTCCGTTGCCCACGAAGCATCTTTGCCATCACCTGGCAGGACCGTATACCTCCTGTGACAATCCTCCAAAATGCTAATATTACTAGCATTGAGACTATGATTGTCACTTGACAGCTTAAATGGGTCAGTCATGTCTCCAGGATGTTGAGGATCGTCTACCACTCCAGATTATATGGAGAGCTGAAGGAAGGCACTTACCATGTAGGTGGTCAAAGGAAAAAATATAAGGACCATTTTGAAGACTATCTTTAAGCAGTGTGACATCACCCCCCCCAAACCTCCTTGAAGATCTGGTAGCTGACAGCCCAATCTGATGTTCCCTGGTCTGCCAGTCAGGTGTGGATTTTGAGTCCACGCACACAGCAGCCAGAAACCATTGCTGTGCATGTAAACATGAATGGATGGCTTAAGGCCCCCTAGCTCTTGGGGATGGAATTGCCTGCCCAAGCTGCGTGCATCCAACTTTGGCCTAAGAAGCCACCAATGGAGACATAGATGCTGTAGATGAAACCTCTACTTGTGATAAGTCAAACTAAATTAAATCATTCTCGTAATAGGAGGTTGGTATCAGGTAGAGGGGAGGGTGGCGGCGTCAAGACATATAATATATATATGTGTGTGTGTGTGTGTGTGTGTATAAATGAAAGATTGGAAAAAGCTTGTTACATTTCAATCTTTCATTTCCACATTGTCAAATTACCTCTACCATTCTGTCGGATTACCTTATATTCACATAACAAACATATATGTATATAATAAAGGTGGGTGTTGTCATAGGTAATTTCTTTCCTATGTTTGTACAAACCTGAGTACATGCTCCTTTCTATGGCACTAGATGAAAAGCAGTACCATAAAAATAGCCTTCTTGTCTCTGAAGGTGTATTCTCTTGCATGCTGTCTAGATAAAAAAAATCAGAGGTCTACAAAATTTGAATGGAAGTACAATTTGTAACTAATATCAACCACTGTGGATCTACAAGGATCTGATTAATAGCCAATTACTTTTAACATGTTTACTTCACATTTGGCCAGTTTTAATTCTTAAAGGAAACCATCAGCCTTTGACTCGACAGATATCCCTCGCTTTTTGAAAGTTCATTTTACACCACTTTTTCTTGATTTTATGAAAAGGGAATAACGTGAAAATTGCATTCAGCATTTGTTTTGCAGCAAGTCGTTATAGAAGCAGCGCACACTCTCACCCTCTTACACTCAAGTTTCCTGTACTTTCACCACCCCAACTACCGATGACTCAGTCTAACATACAATCAATATTTTTGGGGTCTGGAAACGCTCAAAATTTTCCCCCATAAAAATTAATGGTAATTGCATCTTTGCTTTATGCCATTTCGGCTTATGAAAGTTTTTTTTAGGGGAAGGCTTTATTGATTTAGGAACCATCTAAAAGGTCTAAACCAGCTCAAAATATTTGATGACCCCTCGCTTATAATAAGATAGATTTGGTGATGAAAAGGTATAATAATATAATTAGTAATTAATATATTTTCTATAGTTTTGAGAAAACATCCGACTCCAACTTCACAGCCCTAGTTTTGAGAAGGGTCATTAACATTCAAATAGTTCTTCGGACAATTGAACTCGTTCTTCACTGGAGTCAAAACTTCTGTTTACCCCATCACATTTGGATATTACACTTGAAGAAGGCCAAAGAATGGATTGGCGAAATGTTGTGTTAACAATGCAAACAACAAGGAGCTCAATCGGCCAAAGAACTATTTGAATAGTAATTAATAGTATTGTATAATTAGGAATTAGTCCACTCGGATGGTGTAATGGCTAGCATGTCTGCCTCACATGCAGAAGGTCCTGGGTCCAATTCCCAGTATGAGCGAAGAGTGTGGAAAACTCTTTATTAGGACAATTTTCCCCGTGCTAATTGAGTACACTCTAAGCTGTGTGATTAGGGTGGCGGTATCCCTTCAGTGGACTTGCACCCTGCCAAGGGGGTTGTCATAAAAACTTTGTTGCCAAAAATATTCTTTTGTAGGGATGTACTCTTTTTGGATGGCAACATATTCATATTTTTGGCATCAGTTTCAATGCTGTAGAGTTTGGTCATAAATAATACCTGATAATATCTGTTTTGATTGTGTAATGTTTAACTAAGAATAATAAAACCCTGCTATGTTTGGTTTAAAAGATAATTAACTTTCTATAAAAAAAGGTGGTTGGGGTGTACTCATTTATGGGCAATACTGTACACCTGAAACTACCAACAAGATTTTTATAAAAAGAATTGTCATTTACCCTCTGTAACAGCTGTGATGTAAAGGAATGCAGAGCTTAAAACTGCATATTACACATGGCATCAAAAAATATTGACTGGAAGATTGAATTTTGAAATTT
>VCCN01006230.1:845065-855427 GCA_006491835.1 Architeuthis dux
GGGACAGAGGTAGTAACATTTTCTTTGTCCCATAATAGTTGTTACATTTACATGTACAGTCCATACACTAAATGTAACAACTATTATGAGACAAAGGTAGTAATAATGATGTCAAAATTGAGGAAAATTAAAGAAGAATCGAGCAATAACTGATAAAATAGAAAGAGAAACAATAAAAACTAGCACCCAAGGAAAATCCATGGGTGTTGACAAGATATCATCATTACTCTCATATATATTTCTACAATTAAAGTATATAATTTTGTTAAAGTAATTCATTATCTGTGGAATGTATCTATATTAACTATAATAACATGAAAAGGCAAATGAAACTAATATATCTTATTATTATTGATTACTTTTGCTATCTGTCTACATTCCTGTAGTCCACTACTACTATAATTCAATTTTTAGGCTTCAGATTTCTGAGTGAGGAGTAATGAATGAATGACAGTTATGGTGAAAGTTGAGTCCGTTTTGCTCCCATTCAAGCACAAGCACCCCTTCCACTCTTACTTTTGATATTTGTTTTGTGGTCTACTACTACTATAACTACATTTTTAGGCTTCAAACTTGTGAGGAAGGAGTAATGAATGAGTGACTCAATTGTGTTGAAGGTTAAGTCTCTTTTGATCCCATTCAAGCATAAGCACCCATTTTTACCCTTGTTGTTCATTACATTGCAAGGGGAAGGTGGGTGGGAGTGGAGAAGAGAAAGGATCAAAGAAGCGAGGAAGCGGTTATGGGGCTGCAGTGTTTTTGCACCATTCATGCTTTGTGGCGTGGGTACAGGGCCACACCAGCTGTGCGTATGCGAGAAAATGATGCTGGCCACATGTGTGGCGTGTTGCAGCCAGGAGGGGCGTAAAAGAGAGTAGTGTTGTTAGGGCAGGGGCCTGAGGGTGGCACTCTAAGGCATAATGGTCGTACATACAAACAAGCAGAATAATAGTAAAAATCATTGATTACCAAAGAGTGTGTCGTGGCTCCCCGCTAGGTAAGAGATATTGAGAAAAAGGAAAAAGTTTTTGAACGTCTGGTATAGGTAATGATAATATTTGTTGACCTTGAAGAAAACAAAGCTAGCAAAGCACAAAGATAAAAAGGACAGGGGAAAAAAATTTAACAAAAAAAAAAAGAAAAGAAAAAAAAAGAAGCTTTACGGACAACACAGAAAAGAAAAGTGTTAAAAAATTGAAAAAAAAAAAAAGAATGAAAAAAGACCTGTACATGTGAACTGATAAAGATGGCTTTAAAACATTTTATGTTGAGCCTTTGGAGTTGAAAAAGAAGAATTGAATAACGATTGAATCCATTGGTAGACATAGTTTTTTTCTGATCTTCATTAATCAAATCATGAGAGCATCAAACAAAAAAGATAAAGAACAGGTCTGGTTAGTCACTCAATAGAAACTGTCAAGTGACCAACATCTTTTGGTAGCATGCCATGTTGGGGGCGATCATTTAAAAAATGAAAAAAAAAAAACAAAAAAAAATGGGGTGGTCAATGAATAAGTTACCTTTTGTTGGTCAATGATTGTTAAAATAGCCCCCCAAATGTGTGGAACATGTTGGAGTGAAAGCCCACAAAAGAACAATTGTCAAATTAGAAAGATTTTCAATCAAGTTTGAAAAAGGATTATGTCCAACATGGAGAAGAATTGAAAGAATATCCAATGAACAAAAGAAGAAAAAAGGCACAGAGGGCAAGAAAGGATGTTAGATAAAAAAGAATTTGGATCTTGCAGTAAAAAGTTAAAAAAACACTGCTGCTCACTGAAAACAACAAAAGGAATATTGATCAGTAACGAGCTAAGACAAAAAGAAAGTTGTCTATAATTTTGAAATGAGTCATTATCATTCAAAGAGTTTTTGGACAATTAAATTCGTTCTTTTTCTAAGAGAGGCTTCCCGAGGAAAAGGGATGCGCATTAGTCTTGTCGGAGGCTTATTCTTTATTTCCAATCCACATTACTGACAACTGTAAAATGACGGTCTGAAAAGTTGTGATTAAAAGTAACTGAAATTAAGATGAAAAAACTTTTTTATTAATAACCCCTACCTACTTTTAAAAATCCCAATATATCCATCCCATTTCCTTCCCTCTAAGTACATTTACGAGGTGTGGCTATTAAATAATGAGACTAGGCTTATGTAAGTCAAACCACAATGCTGATGCGCATACCATGTGATATACATTGACCGAGAAGCAAGCATAGACAACCTGAAAGTTTCAGTCTGTTTGCATCTTCAGCTCGCTGTTACATATCGCTTGAAGTAGACTTTTTTTTTTATGTGTCGTAAAAATGATCAGTTAAAAAATCAACAATGCATCGATCTCTTGTGCCACTTGAACACACGTGCACGTGACATGCATTCTCCACCATAAACTTCAGGTAGCATATGAAAGGATTCGGTAATCGTTTTGTTAAATTTCATCAAAAATTTCAAATTGATGCATGGTTTGATTTTTGAACTGACCATTTTTATGAAACACCAGAACACCTTAAAAGATGTGTAACTCAAGACGCAAGCAGATTGAAACTTTCAGAGTTTGTAAATTCTTGCACATCCGTCAATATACAGGGTGTTACAAAAGTAATCCCTTAGTTTCACCGTTCTAAGGGAAGTAACTATGTATACTGTATATTGCAATATTATTAAAGGCTTACCAGTAAATATCTAGTTACTTCTCTTAGAACTTGAAAATCGAGTGTTACTCATGGATCATGTAGGCACGCTGTGGTTCGACTTACATAGCCACACCCAGCGAGTCAACTAATCACTTTATAATAATAGCCAAACTAAAATGATCTTTGCTGATGGAGATTGAAGAAAAGTCTGCAGGCCATACACATACTGTGCCTGCCGTGTGTGTCTTAATAAAGAGAAACTACAAGAGAAACAAAAGCAGCAAAAATAAACCAGAAGCTGCAATAGTGACGACAGCACAAGAAGCCAGCAGGTGTTGGAAGCACAAGAAGCCAGCGGGTGCTTGAAGCAGGAAAAATAAAGGACAATAGAAATAATGAAAGACATAGAAGGACAGACAAACAGAGAGACGACAGGGACAACATGGACGATACAAACCACAGTGGGTCCTATTAGCAGGGTAACACACACAAGTTGCGAAAGTTGCGAAAGCCACTGAAAATATTGGGAGACAAAATTCTTGACTTCATCTCGCAGCAAATTTTTTTTTAAAAAATTGCAGGGAAAATAAGGAAAAATAAAAGTTTTAAAAAAAAGTTTTAATTCTTCTCATAACTCAAAAACAATTTTATTTTTCTAATTAGACAATGTTTATATACAAGCTTGTCTACAGCAGGATCAAACTCCACTCCTATTCCAACTGAAGATGATTATTGTAACTTTTGTGATATATAAAAACTTTTGAAAATATATATATTTTTCGTATAAATATATTTATTTATTAGAATGAAATAAGCCCTTGCATATCTGTGAGATACATTTTGTAGATATGTTAGACTTGTCAGTTTGACACAGTCAGTAAGACAGCTGGCTACCAATCACTTGGTTGTGATTTCAATTCATGGTAGGGAAATTGAAATTTTATAGATGTATTTATTAGAATTTTATAAGCCCCTGTGTATTTCTGACATAAATTATTGTAGATATGTAAGACTTGTCAATTTTGCTCAGTCGGTAAGAGACCTGTCTACCAATCAGTTGGTCATGATATCAAATTTACAAACCAAAATTTGGTGAGGGGTGTTCTTGTTATGGTATAACAAAAAATCAACTCCAGACTTGGACTGGAGTTTGACAGAATACTGAAGTAATTGAAAACAAAAAATAATCTGAATTTTAATTATAGGAGCAAGTCCCTGCTACAACATTGATCACCCCCCCCCCACCAAGCTAGAATGGTTTGGACATCTAATAAGGCAGAAGCCTGGTTATCCTGCAAAGGATGTCTTTGAACTAAACCGGAAGAAGCTTGGGTGGAAACGTCCTAAAGGCCAACCAAGACAATGCTGACTGAACACCTGGGACATGGGACAGATCAACATGCCACTCTTCCAAGGCAATAAACAGGGATCAATGGTGAAGGGCGTGGTTTCTATGTTAAAACCCTGGCAGATGCCATAAAAATAAAAAAGGATACTAATTTCTTAACTAAACACTCGACAGGCTGTGAGATTGGAAATTTTACCTGCCGAGTCATATTTGTTACAGATAGGAGCTTCAGTTTTTTTATCACAATTTATCTCAGGCTGTCAATCTACAGCAGTGAGTAAACAGGTTGAAATAAAGAATAAGTTCCCAGTGAGAATTGAACCCACATCCCTCTTGCCAAAGGGAAGCTTGATCAAACGCACCAGCTGCTTTGCCATCCAAGCTACAGGTTATCTCTGACGGAATTCCAATTTCCCCAATTAAGCTGGCCAATGCAGACCTTGGAAAACTTGGTTGGAATTTGGGGGCTAGGTATATGTTAAAGTTTACATTAATAGACATTGAACATACAAAAAACCTAGAAATTGAGATGTAGGTATATACAGTATCCCCACATACCCCCATCCATTTCAACCACTGATTAGAAGATGAAAGAATCAAGATACTAACTTGAAAATCTAGCCCCAAGTATTTTAAACATTGCTCTTTTCAGAGATTAATGGTAGAAAATTGTGCAGATTGTACCACATGAGCATTTTTGTTGTTTTTTTTAATTCAGGCCATTTTTGAGAACTTATATCTCAAGATCTAGAAAAGCTAGAGAGATCCAGATTGCAACATTCTGTAGTGAACTGACACCAGTTTCTTCCTTGCCAAACAGAGCACACAAAGTTAAAAATCGCTTCTTGGAAATACCAATGAAATTTGGAGCCCACTTTGACATCATTTTCTGAAAAAAATGATGCTTTTAGAGCTAGGTTGATAACATTTTGAAAATCTACATATAAAGTTGACCCTGAAAACAAATTTTCAGGGAAGTAGAAGTTCCTGTTGTGGAATGGTTGCTTCAAACAAAGTAGTCCTTGTTCTTAGATCCATAGTGACTGAACGAGTAAAGATATTGAGCTAAAATTTTACAGGACTTTTTCAAACCCAAATGAACATCTGAGCAAAGTTAGAGATGGTTGAGTGGTGCATTTTCCCAAAATTGGTCCACTTGACACGGAATGACCCATATATAAAATATACAGATAGGTACCTATTTTGAAGCAGAGTAATTGTGACAATCAGTGTATCCCTCAAAAGATCAGTGAAATTTTCACCACAGTTTCAATCACAATAAACTGGTCATGTATCAATTTGCCTTGAGAAATGTGTTTTTCTTTATTCCTACTTCTTGTGGAACATAGAGCTACAACCACTTTCAGTAGGGAGTAGGTTTTTATGCAGGTAAAGAGTTGGGGGACCAGCAATGAAACTGCTAAGCCTTTTGGTCCCCCCCCCCTGTAAGAGTAACCTTCTGCCTTACAGGGATAATGGGCTCCAACTTCCCTGCTGTTTACCCATAGCTGGAGGGGGGGTTAGTTGGATTCATGCCTTTCTCAAGGGTATTAGTGTGATGTGAATGTAAAACTCAAACTCAATCCACCGATTCTGTTTTCCCTGCCGGTAACCGTTGCGCCACTTTGTACCCCCGCCTTGAGAAATAATGGGGTGATTTTTTATTAAAGTATTTTATTTCTTCCAAAGGATTGCCATAAAAATATATTTTACTACAGAGAAATTCATCTCGTTTTCTAATTTTATTAACGAGAAAATAATTCAGAATGTTCTAAAGCGGAATTGGGAGAGATGAGAAAAATTAAAACTCAAGACTTTTTGCAATGCCCTGCATATTGGGCAAAGCGGGCAGAATCAGATAAGAAAGGAAATAGAAAAATGCATTTAGAGGAGAGAAATAATAGATACCAGGTCTGACTAAATAATCATCATAACAGCAATGGTGTCAATCCAAAAAGTTGGACTAATTTTCAAGTTGGTTTCAAATTAATATAATGCTGCTCAACCTGCTGATAACTAACACAGCATTTGGAGTGAACACTATTACTGTGCAAACTGTTCAGGGTTGGTTCAATAATTTCAGGTCTGGAAATATGGATACTAATAATAAACTGTGTGGGATGCTCAATCCTGTTCTTAATGAAGAAGAATTATTGATAGAAGTGGCCAACGACCCACAAACAACTTTAAAACATTCAAAGTAGAAGATGTTTCTTTTTCAAAGCAAATCATGACAGATGTAAAACAGGATATTCAAAGAATTCTCTACAATGCTGGAAGAAAGCTTTACAGTTTCTTAAGAGATGAGAAAAGATGTTTCTTTTTCAAAGCAGGTCATGACAGATGGAAAACAGATGCCATGACAGATGGAAAATAGAGGATAATCCAATAATTCTCTATAATGCAGGAACAAAGCTTTTAAGTAGAGTTTCTTAAGAGATAAGAAAATGCAAGAAGAAAGCTTCGAAAGCAAACCGAGAGCAGTGAAGAGGGAACTAAAAGAGTCAGACAAAAATTTTGGACAAAAGAGAAACTTTAAAAAGAGAAAAAGAAATAATAAAAGATGTTCATGCATTGCATTTATGCAGACATTTTAAAACAGAGGCGAAAAACCTCGCTTTTTGTTTTCAATTAAAAAAAAAAAAAAAAATTAAGAGAAACTGCATTATGAATGAAAAATATAAAACACTTTTAAAAAAAAGAAGAAAAAAAAGGGGGGGTAATTTAAAAAAAAAAAATGAAAATGGATAGGAAAAATGTATTGTCTATAACTTTGAGAAGAGTCAACATTCAAACTTTTTGGGGGACAATCAAATCTTTAATTACCTTCTTTAATATTGTCACAACATTTCGGACGATCCATTCTTCAGTCTTTTTGCCAGGTGTATAATCCAAAAAAGGTTTGCCCAGTTTCTTTGTGTGTAGAAGAAAGGTTTGCCTCTTTTCTTGGATTATACACCTGACGAGGGCTGAAGAATGGATCAGCAGAAATGTTGTGTTGGATTGTCTAAACAAAATTTTTAAGATAGAAAGAACAAAAAGAAAACAGTGATACAAAATGACAATGAAAAACTGTTGAATAAATGAAAATTATGCACAAATTCAGCATGTGGGTACAAGTTTATGAGCATGGATGCAGCCTGTGTATTATAAGACTGTACACATATGTATACATAAATCTGAAAATGCACATATATTTATACAGCTCCCATCACCACATACATAAATACAAAAATACTAGATATTAGAACACACTCATACATACATGTACATACAAGCAAACCCAGCTACATGCTACCTCAATTAACGCAAAATTCAGTTACCACAATTTGCAAAATACACTTGTGCTTGAACAAAGACAGAAACTGTTTTGAGGCATACCACACCCCATTAAATTAGCTTGTTTTTGGCCCACACAACAATATTTTATAATCAACCCGGAGGTGTATTTTTTTTTTGTGAATATCAATTTTTTGTATTTATTCATAATATTGAATTATATATTTAGCTTTCTACTTTAATTTTTTTATATTTTCCATTTTTGGTCACTTTATGGGCAAGGCACCATAATATGGTCACTTCAGAAGGGGTTTTGCCCCAATCAACAAAAAATTTCCAGAAAACTTGCAACTGAAAATATCTCGTAATTAGGTTTAGTTTAACATACAAAAAGGTTGTTTTGATATCTAAAATATTTTTAGGGCTGCCCTATAAAGGGTTAATGTAAATTTGTCGAACCAAAGAAAAAATGGAGATGAGTCAAGTGGGGTTTGCCTGTATATAAATAAACCACACAATTCAGCATTTAATAAATAATATTTCCTTTATAACAAAATGTTCCCTTTGATAAATGAGAACCTGAAAGAAAAAAAAGCATATTAAAAAAAACAATGTATAATAAAAAAAGGCGTGCGAGCAATCTGCATCTGAAACCAGTTGAGCTTGATTGATGATGGTTGACAGAAGGTTGGGCCGAGGAAAAAGTGAGAGACAAAAAAAAAATAAAGACGACAAAAAGAGAGGGAGAAATAGAGAGAGAGGGAGGGAAGTGCATCTTGATAAGCGGGGGGAGGAATATATTCCAGAATAAAGCCTGATCAAAGCGTGAGTGTTGAGTGTGGAATCAAAGTATGTCTGTAAAGAGTGTAAATAAAGGTTTACGCCTCACCAATTTCATCTGTGGTTTTATCAAAAATTGACTGAACTCGTTCAAGTGGAAGAGTCCATTGTTTTCAAATGGAGGGTAGGAGATATTTTTATCAGCAAAATATAAATTTCATTTGACTTTTATTCTGTATTTGGGACAGAGAAATAAAGAAATCAAGAGAAAAAGTCACATCAGCCTGGGTACTAAACAAAATGGTAGGACAGAATATAAACCTTTGTGCTCCTAGATACATGAAGATAAAAAAGGTGGTATTAAAAATGACCCACTACTCAGATATACCAACACTTCAAAAGTGGGATGAAATTTAACCCACGATGCTTCAAAAACTTTCACACGGATGATCAAAGGTCATACAGGTCAAAATATAGTACAAATAAAAAACAAAATGAATCAAAGATGAGGATGTTAGTCTAAATAAGTCAATGAGTATCTCATTCCATATTGCAAAAAGAAAATACTACCTCTGTCCCATAATAGTTGTTACATTTAGTATACAAGATGCATATGCAAATGTAGCAATTATTATGCGACAGAGGTAGTAAAAAAAATTGTTACAATTAAAACTAACAGCTACTATTTTACACACACACATACATCCACACAGATGTCCACAAGTGTAGAAAACAAACCACAAAAATCAAATTTTCTACAAGGGATTAAAAAACTCATGCCAACCACCTAACTAGGAAGACTTGAAACAAAAAGATGCTTGATCCTCAATATTATGTAAGTAGCTAGATATAAGTAATACCACCTCTGTCCCATAATAGTTGTTACATTTGCATATCCATTTCATACACTAAATGTAACAACTATTATGAGACAGAGGTAGTATATACATACTACTTTTGTCCCTAACAACTATTATAGGGCAGTTAATGATTTATTTCTGTCCCATGATAGTTGTAACATTTGCATATACATTCTATACACTAAATGTAACAACTATTATAGGACAGAGATAGTATTACTTTAAAATAATCTTTTTTTTTAAGAAGAATCCAATGTGAGTATGGTAGATTTCCTAGAATTGAAAATTGATGTACAAATCTATTAACTTGTATTGTCTATAATTTTGAGAAGAGTCATTAATATATCACTTTTTGTTCGGACAATCTAATCTCTTATTCACATCTTTGAGGCTGACAAGTTTTCGGCCGATTCATTCCATGGTCTTCTTCAGGTGCAATATGTAAATCCGCAATTCTGTTTGATGCCATTTTTTTTGCTTTGCACCACCACAGAAAGAGACCGATATTACACTTGAAGAAGGCCGTAGAATGATTCGGCAGAAATGTTGAGAGATTACATTGCCTGAACAAAAGTTGGTATTTAAATCTATTAATATCTATTTGCTATTTATGGAAGCAGCTTTAAAGATATGTCGTGTTGATGAGGGTTGTTTTATAAGTCAGCAGTTAAAACCTGGTAACCTTCATAGTTGGATGGGACATTATTGAGACAAGAAACAGCAATGAAAGTAGGTAGAAGTTAGTAATAAGTTTTTTAAAAATTTTATTTTATTTTTAAAGGAGAATCTATGTCCGGGTAGGGATCTTGTATTAGGCCATCTAATTATTGACAACTCTTTTTTTAAAAAGTGTTTTGGGAGAGTTTGAATGTACACGAAAACAACCAAGATAATAGTCCAAAAATATTTATGTATAATAAATCTGAATAAGTTTGAGACAAAGTGATGTAATAATGAACATCACAACACATTCATGCGGGTTTATCCTCATTCATTTGGAGTGGAAATAAAAACTAAACATTTCTTTTCACAGAGGAATGAATAAGAAAAAAGAGAAAAACAACTCTTTGTATAACAACTAATTGTACTTCTATGAATGGTGACAGCAGCTAAGCCATTTCTCGCTACTGAAGCAGGATATGATCAAATTCTATAAGTGATAATGCTATTGTGTTGGATAAAGAATGGTGCAAGGTCATGGATCTAAAAAACATCTATAGTACAATATCTTCATTTAACTTTTTAAAGACTCCTGGGACATATATATCCCAATGTTTCTATGACTCCTGGGATATATATGTACCGTGGATCTCTTAAAAGTCTATTGGGACATTTTAATTCAGGCATTAAGTACCTTAACAGGTTAGTCTTAAAAGGTTTAAAAGGGAAATCACTAATTTCAACCAAACTGGAAAAAGGTCACTTTTAAAAGATATTTATAAATAAAAGTCCTTAGCTTTTC
>VCCN01006230.1:857166-869315 GCA_006491835.1 Architeuthis dux
AAAAAAAAAATAAAACTTAATAATTTACGAAAAATATTTTAGAAATATTTTTTTGGATTATTTTTTTGGGGGGTATCCTGTTTTAGCATCTGAAACCCCTCAAACAAAATATCAGACTTAATTACCTCCCTTACCTTAATTACCATGGGAGATAATCAAGTCTGAAATCTGGGACGTTTTCAGATTTTAAAACAAAGACACTTTTTTTATTAAAAACTTCAAATTTAGAAATAAAATATTTTTAATTTTACAAAACCTTTAACTACATGAAAATTTGCATTTATTTAATCATTTTTTCCCCAAAAATTTATTGCTACATAAAAAAAAAAAAAAATCTATTTCGCGGTATTTATTTTTGTTTCTTTTCCGCAAAACATCAATTCCTTTTTTTCACAAGACTTTTCTTCTAAAAGTAAACGTATGTAATGATAAAAATGATGTCAAAATGAATGTGAAAGTAGTAATAATAAGTATAAAATGTCTTATCTACTACACTAGCATTTCTGGACATACCTTTCTCTCCTGGTTCGCATTGTGCATAGAACTTAACGTTTCAACCGAAAAAAAGTAGACCAGGCGGCACTGAAAGTGAAGAGAAACTTTACCAGAATAGAATCAGGTTGGCTAAAAATCTTTGGAATGAAGGCACGATGTGGAACATTTGTTTTTATGTAGAGTCCGATCTTGTACGGATCATGTCTATGGGTGGCAGCACAAGTTCAACTACTCTCATTGAGATAGAAGATGCGGATTATGTATGGAGACAATATGGCAGTGGATATGTATAAATACATTTGTCATACAGGCATTTATAACTTGAACATTAACAAGATAGTGTAAGTATCAGAATTCAAGCATATACAAAGTGTCCCATAATTAACACCCGATTTGTTACAAAACAATTTTATTGATGCAATAAGCATAACAGATACAGATCTAATAAAAATAAACATAATAAGAAAGTAAAGAAACAACATTTTGATTTTGGGACTGTTTACATTTCCTTCGGGACGGTTAAAATTGTTTTGGGGATGGTTTACATTTCCTTCGGGGAGGTTAAAATTAAAGTTAGTCTGGAGTTCTGAATGTGCAACATGTAAATGGAAATAGATGACATTGAACTGTACAGAAAACACAGTTCATATGTCTATGGTTATTAAATCTGTAGTTAGTTTATTGCATCAATAAAATTGTTTCGGGACAAATCGGGCATTATTTTTGGGACACCTCGTATATATATGTGTGTGCGGACTGACAGTAATAATGACTAAGTATATCAAATGTAATCTAAGTTGTTATCTATGTAAGCAAGTAAATCAGAACTGAATAGAAGTGTTACAGTTTATACATGCATGTACAAATCTAAGGGCATGTGTTATGCACATATTTTTGGATAGGTTTCCAACTTTACATGTAGATTGTATTTTCTGTGTCTAACATTACATGGCAACAAACTAGTAAATATATACATGTAAACATGTGCCAATACCTATAAAAATATGAATGTATATTTTTCTGTATTTTGATGAGTGCATTTATGTGTTTTGTGTTACATGACTATGGCTGCAGACATTTCTTCAACCTAAAAAAAGAATTCATAGAATATGCTCAAATATAGAATATGCTCAAATATAGAATATGCGCAAATATAGAATTTGTGCATTTTCACTGACTGTCAAATATTCTAATTAAACACAAATATAAATCAGATTGAATAATTCATTTTTCAATTTTCTTGAGAAAAATTCATCACTTTTTTTCTGGTCTCAAAATCAATAACATTGTAAATGACGCAAAATAAAGCAAATCTCATTGCTGTTTTTTAAAATATATAAAATAAATAATGCAGTTCACATGAACGGTAAACCAATCTTTTTGCATTTACTATAAAAATGTAGAAAATTTCAGAAATAAATCAATAATTAAAAATAATACGCAAAATAGAATAAAAACATTACTTACATTTTATTAAAAAAAAAAAAAAAAAATTAAATTTAAAATATTTTGCAAAAAGCAAACCAACACCAAGTGACACCAAAAACTAAATATGAACGACTAATGAGTTAAAAATATAATCAGCATTTTTAATAAGCAAGCTAGCCTGATCTCTTTGGCATAGAAACATCAACAGTTGATCATAGATCAGGATGTTGAAATATGAAATGCTACTTAATGCCAGGTAGGTGATGACAAAGTCATGAAACAAAAGGAAAATTCCTCAAGAAAAAACATTTTCCAAGCTTAAACAATATCTTTACAAACAGCTCAAAGCAGATAGAGTAAGGGCAAAAAGTATCTGACACATTTCAAAAAGTTCATTCTAACATCCTTATACAGATTCAAAATTGACAGAATCAAAAGAATATTGGAACAAAATTGAACATTGAAAAGTTATGTACAACAATCAAGAATCTTTGGTCTAAACCAGGGGTCAGCAACCTTTTTGTCTCTCTGGGCCGGATCGCGTTTAATGAGTGGAAGTTGGGCCAGATAAAGGCTATAAAAAAGCTTGAAATATGAGAATTATCCATTTCAATACATCTTGTTATATTTTGCTAAAATAAATGAACAACACATGCTAAAAATCATTTGTGCTTAATCAAGATGCCAATTAGTAATCAAAGAACTAAATTTAGTTGCAATTTATTTCAATCAAGGCATCTTTTGAATCTATTAAAAAAACACAAAGACTCTTTAAAACATAAAAAGTAAGAATAGTATCCCAATATTTGCGCACAAGGTGGTTGAAATCTGGCCCGCGGGTCATAGGTTGCCTACCCCTAGTCCAAACAATTCTGAAGGTGTATAAGGATGTTAAAATGAACTTTTTGAAATGGATAGTTTTTGCACCCACTGTATGCCCTTATTCTCATCTTGATTCAACAGTTACTGATGGGGACAAACTCTTCTTGACTAGCTTTAAAAACAGAGTAAAGACAAGTTTCTTGAAAACCTGATCAAGACAAACCGAAATGTTTAAGAAAAGATGTTCATCGATTGATTACTAAACTGATTTTCATTTTGATTTGGAGGGAATCTATTCAAAAGAAAGTTGCTTATATAACAATAAAAAAATAATAGAAATCATATGTAATAATAGCTGCGTCTGTCACACTTATAGTATCAGTAATAGCCATCAGTCCCTTTCCTTTCCTACTCAACCTTTCTCGCTCCATTCCTTCCCCTCTTATAAAACTACCTAACTCTTTTCTCTCACAACGTAGAGTATGTAAAAATTATAAAATGATCACTGATCAAAATAAGAAAAAACATCAAATGAGTGGATTTTAGCAACTCTCGGTTTTTTTAACAAATAATGAAACAAAAGATAAAACATTTTCTTAGCCGACAAGATGACAATAGCTACAAAGCTTTGATGACAAAAAACCAAAACAGTTTTTAAACCAATGATTGGCAACCTTGGGCAAGAACAATCTCTCGGTCAAAAAGCACAAAAATTACCAACCTAGTTTATTAGTCCTTGAAGTCTATATGGTTGTATGTAAGTAAAACAGAAAAGATTCTGTGTGACAAAGACAAAACTCTACACACTCAAATAATTAGGCCAGTTTTCAAAAGGTGGAAATAAAAAGAAACAAAGACATCCTTTTAGCAAGTTGAGGTGTGCGTGTGTGCAGACGCAAAAAAAAATAAATATGACAAGCTGAAAAGGAGCATTGAAAGCAACTTTAGATATTAGACAAAGAAGAGGGAAGGAAGGTCCAGAATCATGGGCGTCCGCTGTGTGTGGGGGGGCAAACAGGGCATTTGTCACACCCCTCCCCGATCAAGCCTTCTCATCGAGAATGAAGAGGTTTGAAAGTTGGAACCTTGTAGAGACTGGGGATCAGGGGGTCACTTGGAAAAGTGTCAACGGACGCCCATCTACAGAATATGGCAGAAAGCTAAAAAAAGCTTTAAAAAAGTATTAAGCAATATAAAATCCATGATATGTGCAGAGCATCTGGAAGTGCAAATTCAAAACCTTTTGAAGCTCAGTGCCGAACTTACACAACTTGAATCACTTTGGATTTTAAACAGGCGTTGGTTGGGCTTAGGTCTCCGACTTAATGTAACACTGAAAGTTCTCCAGTATAAATGGTTTTAAAAGGTCTTGTCTTTTTATCTATTGTTAAATTAACTTTTCTCCTGATGGCCCCAGTAGTCGGAGCCTGCAACTGGCAGCACTTTCACAGGTAAGCTGTTGTGTTTTCAAATATCTTGCCAGGCGAGTTACCTCCCTTAAAATAAACGACTCTTTGCTATATAGTCCATGAATGAAAATCTCATCATTTCTGGTCCAATTCTTAACACATAAAAGCTTTAAACATTGAACAAAAAACTTTAATTCAAAGAAAGTAATACAGGATACTCATAAGATATAATGAAAGTATAATATAATGAAAAGCTGAAGTTTAATCTCTTGCGTATTCTATATTTTTCTTAGTAAAATCAAATAAATAAAAAATACATAAATACGTAAATTAGTGTAGACAAGCTTAGAGCAAGTTTTCCATTAGTTCATGCTTTCAAAATGCATGACAAATGCAAAATGTTTTCATAACCAGTTTGATACTCTCATATTATTGAAGTGGATGATCAGTTTTCTTAAATAAACTGATCACTCACATCTTGGCTATAAAACTATTCCTAACAAGGACTATCTAGTAGTAATTAACGAGAACAATCCACCAATTTTCTAGGTATCAGTTGCAATTGTAAAATATGGCCATATCTATTTTATATCATCATCATTATTATTATTATTATTATTATTATTTGACTTGGAGAAGGTTAAGAGACAAATTCTTTTGTATTTAAAATCAGAAAATTTCAAGAACAACAGATTAAATAGTAAAAGAAAAAAAGTCCTAATTATCTGAAGCTCTTTTCACAACAAAAACTTGCAAACAGGGTCCAAGAGATCTGAAATCAGTTTTCATTTCTTTCATAATTAGGACTATTATAATTTTTAAATGGTTAACTATTTAGTATTAAACTATTAGGTTGTTACATATGAAATGTTTTTTGAATAGTAAGATGGAGGATGATATAAACAACAGTAAATATCTAATCAAAATATGACCCATTTGAAGAAATAACCTTTTTTCAATGATCCTCTGATGATAATATGACATCTCTATAAAATTCTTCAGGTTTAATGATCACAAATTCAGTAAAAGCACGAATTATGGCTTCCCTATTATTGAACCTTTTTAGTAAGGATATGAAGATCAAAATGGTTGAAAAGATGATAGTCTGTAGGAGAAATGTCAGGTGAATATGGAGGATGCTGCAAGATTTCATATCCAAATTTTCTAAGCTTAGTCGCAGTCAGCTGAGAGGTGTGGGGTCTGGCACTATCATTGAGCATTTCATTCAGTTCATGAGAGACCAATTTTCCCTTGCCTTGAGAAGACATGATATGGTCGACGTTAAAATCTTAAAGTATCCAAAAAGTGCTTGAACCGTTCTTCCTGGGTCGTTGGCCTCTGCTGTCGATAATTCTTCATCATTAAGAACAGGTTTGGGCCTTCCTCGAGGTTTATTATTCGTATCCATATTTCCAGACCTAAACCTTTTGAACTAATGCTGAACAGTATGCACAGTAGTAGTGTTCACTTGAAATGCCGTTGTCCTAATGTGAATGTGTACTTGAAAAATTAGTCTAACTTATTGAGTAGACACCATTGCTGTTAAGGGCTCAAAAACCACCAAATAATAATGAATTATATTGTTATTTACTTTGAATCTGCAAAAATTGCAATTACATATGTACATCTTCACACTTTTAAAATTATTCAATATGATGTAAATTACAAAAAAAAGTACATTTCATGTGTAACAACATAACAGCAGAGCAGTGCTTAAATTTAGTTCAATTTCACTTTAGGGTCCTGGTTTCAAAGGATATCAACTCGAAGATATCAACTCGAAGATATCAACTCTAGATTTGCTTTAGTTGTAGAGACAGAAATTTGAATCTAAAGGATTGGGATAAGAAGGCATGAGACCTAAAATTCATCAGGGGATTTCAAATCAATGCAAAGTAATTCAAACAAATTTACAATCTCAATACTGCATAAAAGTAAAAATAACATGTATAAAGTGAAACGAGATGGCGACGATATAGTTTGTCTATTAAAACATTTACTTGGGATGTGAATGCACAAATTTAATTCCATTCCTGATAACGAGACAAGCACTTACAAATTTCCATCAGACCCAACAAACAGGCATATCAATAGAAGAGAAAACCATTTTAAAGGCTTTCCAATATTTAATGATCAACATTTTATGACAAGAGAAATTTATTTCTATCTCAAATCAAGATGCAACTTTTACATGAAAATGCTGTTAAACAGCATAAAATCATTCTGCCTGACAACGCATGCGAATAAACTGACTCTAGCATTCTTCTCTTAGTGAGCATCAAGGCCCAACTAAATATGACAAAAGTTCATGACTCAACTGGGAAAAATTTCCTTACTTACAAAATAAAAAACATATTTCAATTTTTAGATTATATAAGTGCTTTCCATGTCTAAGCCTAAATAACAATTATTCAGATTTTTCCTTTATAAAACCATAAATAATATTTGTAATATTTTCTATAGTTTTGAGAAGGGTCAATAACATTCAAATAGTTTTTTTTCGGACAATTGAACTCCTTGTTTGCGTTGTTAACACAACGTTTCGACCGATCCATTCTTTGACCTTCCTCAGGTGTAATATCCAAATGTGATGGGGTAAACAGAAGTTTTTAATTTTAAAGGAGGTAACCCGTATAACCTATTTGAAAATAAAAACTTCTGTTTATCCCATCATATTCGGTTGATAGCCACAAGGCAGAAACTGAGTCTAACGTAGCTGTAGCTATTGATATTACTTTATATAAAATGGTGGAATGGAATGCACATGTGCGTCATAGGCAATGCACAATGACACAAGACATACATGCGCATTGTGTGGCAGTGAATGTGTTAACTAAAATGCCTTTTCAAGAAGTAATTTCTTGTGATCATTGAGATGAATTATGAAGACTGAATGCATGTGTGGTGTTTCCAGTTAAATTCAAATCATAAATTATAAAATGCTGATCTACTTGAATTTTAAATATTAGTACGTTGCAACAGTATTCTTTTAAATATAAAATTAGCAAATGCTAATTTCTAAGCAAAGATTATATCAACAATAGAAAGAGTTTAATTTCACTCATTTGGCATTACCCTTCGTCAAATGCAGTCACTTCTTTCATTCTAAAGAAATATTTAGTATTCATATATTTTACGCTCATAACCAAGATAACAAATCTATCAGCCAATCAGCCTACATAACTAATAACTATAATAGTACGAGCATGATTACATAATTTTCTTGACAACTTTTCCTATGTATTAATCATACAGGGTTTCCAGTGTTTTTTAAACAATATTGTTGTGCAATAGTGGCACAAACTGAAAACTTAAGTATATTTTGCAGCCACATATAGTTCAGTGAGTACGTTATAAAATATTATAACATCTTTTTTGTAAACTTCATTAATTGATTGTTTAATACATATTTATATGTAATAGTGTTATTATTTTCCAACACAATGTGTCCCGTTTGCTTTTATAAATACAGTGCAAGAGAGAGAACTCTAATCTACTATTTCAGTTTTATATAAACTTTATTTTTAACCATTGGCAAGAATTCTACAGCATAAAAGAAATTCTGGTGACTTAACTAAAATAAAATAGGTAAGTTTTGGGAGAGTTTATACAGGGTATTGTTTGTGGTTTAGTCCTGTAGACTCCTTGGTTGTCACTCTGCTACAGTTTCAGTAGAGAGTAGTTTTTTTACAGGGTTGATTTGCAAACCCCACACCCATATTAGGAATTAAAGGAGTAGAAAAAAGTGTCTGTCAAGAACTATTTTGTTTTATTATTCAATGAAAGAAATCCTGACCAAATGTATGGCTCAGAACCTGAATTTGAGGCCTTACATTTGGTAGAAATTGATTTTGTGATACCATTTACATTTACTGACATGGCAGTAAATAAATTCATAACTCCAAAGTAGCATAATATATTCAGGATTGTTAACTGAGAATCAGACAGGAACTATAATTATGATCAATGTTCCCACTAATTTTTTCATGGTCTGTGCAGGACCAAAAAACCAGTGAGCAACTGAATGAGTGGAGTGTGCAAAAAATATTTTCATTTTTAAGAGAATCATTGAATTTTTTGTCTAAAGTTTATGAAACAAGGGTCAGTTACTTTCAACAAAAAGTGTATAAAAAAGAAATGATTTATTTGGGGTATTGATTTTTCTTTATTACATAAATTATAAGTATATTGTGCACATTATAATCTTTGCATAAACCGTTATTATATAATTTGTGCGTGGCTTTAAAATCTAACTGCGCAACATAATTTTTTTCTTGAGCACGGACACGCAGCCTCGAGGGAAGACTGATTATGACTAATTAGTTTCACCAGTGTAAACATAACTGAAGCCAATCTGGAGTGAGAGAAGGATTGCCTTTGGATCTAAAGTGAGCACTCACTTGTCATCTCAACACTTCTATATGCTTGTAAAACATGGACTCTCACAGCTGAGCTTCAGAGAAGAATCCAAGCCATGGAAATTAGATGCGACCGGAAAATCTTGGGTATCTCCTAGGCTGAACATGTCAGAGGCCAGCCAGAAGATCATCCAAACCACAGAGGGTGGCCCGTGATGCCCTTCCCATTATTGTCAGGAAGCGGAAGCGGAAGTGGAAGTGGAAGCTGGAGTGGGATGGGCATGTCACCGTATCGGATGGGCTTGCAAAGACCACCCTTCAGGGCACTGTACGAGGGGGGAAAGAAGAGAGGCAGACAAGGGGAAGACGTGGCAGAACAACATCAAAGAGTGGACAGACGTGAGCATCAGTGAATCTCAGAGAGAGAGAGAGGGGGGGAGAGGGGGGAGAGAGAGAGATAGAGAGAGATAGAGAGAGATAGATAGATAGATAGATAGATAGATAGATAGATAGATAGATAGAGAGAGATAGAGATAGATATATATATAGGGAGAGAGCTGGTCCATCATAAGTAATCTGTGGTGCCTCAAGGACCCCCCCGCACTGAGTTACCTCAGTTAGATACAAGTAAGCAGGAAAGAAAACATTTTATTATCCATTCGATGAAAAAAATCTGATGAATTAATTTTTAGTCCTAGTCATTATTATTTGAAAAAATGTTATTATTAAACAAATAAACGGTACAATGATAAATCTGTGATCCTGCTCAAATGCAGCTTCTCGGCCTTTTGGCTAAGAGCAAAGTGTAGTATCTGTTCTTATCTTATTATTATTATTGGAACTTTGATATTAACCTGATTGGCACTACTATAGTAAACAGGTCCCTAAACCTAACCCTTCACTTGATGCCGGTTTAAAAATGTATAAATGAATTATATACTTAACTGTGGTGTAGGGTTCTTAACCTTGAAATTTCTTGAAATTGAAATAAATTATTTTTTCTTTACACAACAACTAAGTCATTAAACATTGGGGATGTATCAGATATTAAGCTGCTAAGAACAGATACAACACTTTGCTCTTAACAAAAGGCCGAGAACCATTTCAAATGGGAAAACAGAATTACAATTCTATCCAAATAAACATTGTTAGAAAACAAATATTAAAGGAATTTGTTATTTAACATTAATAATTACTTTGCAACAATTCTGTAAATGATTTTATTTTCAATGTAATACAATCAATATTATTTCAACAATAATACAGTTATGCCTTGCCATTCGTGGGTTTTCCTTTTGCGGTTTCGATAATTTGTGGTTCAGTCTTGAATAATTTAATGGGTATATTTTGGGGAGTTTTGCGGCGCATTACGAAAAACCGCATCTTAGAAAAAACGCTGTAAAGTACAAACAAAAACGGAAAAGGTTTAGGAAATCATACATGCATTTATAATATAACAACTACCACAGACTTTTGACAAAAAGTGATACATGTCGATAAAAAAGTCTGGAACTTGTAATCTATTAATTTTATCATAATAATCTCTGTGGGATTATTAAGAAGAAAGATTGTAGAAATTATCAACTAAAAATTATTTTAATTATTAATTTTTTGCTACTATTATTTTCATCTTAATTGTCGTTGCTTTTTATCATAACTAAACTCAGGCTGGTTTCCCTTCAGCAGTGAGTAAATAAGCAATAAGAATTAATATGAAGGTAGATGAAGAATTAAGATGAATCATGGAAAGAATTATTTATTTAGACAATATAAACCTGGAGATAATCGGGATTGAAAACTTGTTTACACTTGCACACTGGTTAGTCGAACAGTATTTTATACATTAAAAATCTTTTTCTTCCAATTCACTGTACTGTAGTTTTATGAAATTTATGATTGATTGATTGTTTTGTTTAACAGCACATCGACCCTTGGTGGGTCATTTAGTGCCAAATTCGGTTTCTTTTTGAATACACTTTTTTTTAACAGAGTTTTGTGACTATGGTGAGAGAACGGATGTCCCCTGTTGGGGGGCTGGGGGGTCTTACCCTTCCGCAGGGGACGTAGTCGGTGTATTCTAGGCCCCAGCCGACAGGGCCTACAAAATTTATGGTTTTTGTTAATTGACTGTATATTTATTTATTGTATTCATTTATTTTTTTGTAAATTTACAATTTGGGAATAGTAAAGTGTTTATCAAAAGGATTATGGTACAAGATTTAGGGTTTCAGGGGATCAAAATGGATTTAGCGCACGCAACCCTCGTGAATGGCAAGGAATAACTGTAGAAGTAAATTTATTTTTGTCAATTATCCAATCATCTTTACTTGATTTATAATGTGTTACTGTCTATATTGTTATCATAAAAATTATGATTTAAATTAATACGTCAACATCATTCATAAATACAATTTTTATTTAGTTATTATTATTGTAATATACATTATTGTTAACATAAGTATTATCCATTTTGTTTATATATACAACTGCCACCATATCAAAACAATTACCATTTGGGAGTTTTAAATTTTGACCTGACCTGACCTCACATTGCAAACGCATTTTGAAAATACTTGACAGCAATAGTTTTAGAGAGATTGAAATGAAAGAAATCTTTTGAAAATCTTTTTTTAAGAGTAATATTTGGAAACCAATATATCTTTTAATAAAAAACACTTTTATATTCTGCATATTAATTATATTAATTTAAGAATTTAGAAAAGACAAAACAAAACATGCCTTATTCAATATGAGAGCAGGTAAAGCTCCCCAAATCATTGCCATCTAAAAAAACCCAATAAATAGTTGTGTGCATTGTTCCCTCACCTACCAGAGAAACATTCTGTCACGCTCCCTCCAAGAATCACCACAGCCAACCCTACCACCATGTGAATTACCTCCCTTTATTAGAGCCACTCTTCAGATCTAATGGCAAGGATTTAAAAAGAAATTCTTTTACCAGCCTGTAAGATCAAATCAGCTAATATTCTAGGCATTTTTAATTCTAGGACCCCCAAATGCATTATGTTCTGAATTCAGTCATGTTGGACTTGGCTTATAAAACATAAATTTAATTAGACAGTTATCTACTATAATAATATGCCACGTGTATTTTATATTTATTTTCTGCCTGTTACATACTAAATCAATTGAATAAACAATTATTAAAAGGGGTGTAACATACTTTATGATAAAAAGACAATTTTTTCTATTATCCATGTATATAAAACGCAATGTTGTGTATCCATATATGACGTCATTTTTGATGACATGTAAACTAGTACGACTATAATAATATAGAAAAGTTTCGTCCCTTGCACAATTTTTTCTATTATCCACATAAATGCAATGTAGATATATACAGGGTGATTACAAAAGAAATAGACATTTTCAAAAATGTATTAAAGCAAAACTATTTTAGATATTGACACACACGATGCAGCTTTGTACAGAAATACTTGAAGTTTATTACTGCAACTTATAGTTGCTCGGTGTGTGTGTTTTCTATTTGCATAATGAAATTTGTTTGTTTTACTCTTTAAAAGTCTTGTGTCAGCGCTACCGGACACACCATTTGGGCTAAAATCTTGCAAATTCGCATGAGTACTCCCCTAGACATCTTCTAAAAACGTTTTTT
>VCCN01006230.1:875511-887518 GCA_006491835.1 Architeuthis dux
TTTTTTTTATATTCTTATTAGATGCAGTATTTGTAAACCAATATTTTATTAATTTTGAATACATTTTACCTTCATATTAATTTTTAGTTGTTTTTATCAAAAATTACTGAACAAATCAACTGGAAATGTAACATTGGCAAAGTAGGACAACATAACCATCAAAAATGTATTGTATCATAAGGACTGATCACTGCTAAAGAAGCTAACTTTTTTTTAAAACTTTCATACTGCAATGACTGAGTTTTAGTAAAAAAAACAAAAAAAAAAAACGATTATTTGATTTTTTTTTTAAATCCAGTATTGTAACCCATTTTTATTAATTTTTGACTGCTATTTTCATTCACCCTAATTTTTAGTTTGTTTAATCACTGCCATAACATCTTATGAAGCAGGATTGGGCTACAAGGGGAGATAATCCAAACTCAAGCCTTGGGGCTGGTATTAAACCGCAGCTTTCAGACTCGCTTGATTTCCAAATTCGAGGCTATTCCAGTGCCTATGCTAGATAAGTCTTGGAGATAAAGTTTGGATTATCTCCCCATGTAGCTCAATCTGGCAACCCTGTTATAAAGAAGCAGCAACAGGATAAATGAAAGAAAAGGTTACTTACTTGGTGAGTGATGAGGCCTTTATCTTGCCATCAGCAGTGACTGGTGCAAGTTTGCTATAGCGGTAATTTTCATAGTGTACATTATTGGTCACATCTTTAAGGTCTTGCATATGAGTTCTGCAATCAAAAACAGAGTCATTCAAAGGATTAGAAAGGGAATGTGAATAGACTGACATATTAGAATTGGATCAACAGAATAATAAATAAAAAACATAAATGAGTAAATATTAGGTTGTTATATATGAAATGTTTTTTGAATAGATGATATAAACAGAAAAATGTATATATTTAATCAAAATATGACCCATTTGAAGCAATACCATTTTCCCCAACGATGATATGCCATCTCTATAAAATTCATTAGGTTTAGTGGTCACAAATTCAGGAAAAGCACAGATTATGGCTTCCCTATTATTGAACATTTTATTACAGATATGATGTTCAAAATGCTTGAAAAGATGATAATCTGTAGGAGAAATGTCAGGTGAATATGGGGGATGCTTCATATCCCAATTTTTTAAGCTTAGATATAGTCAGCTGAGTGGTGCAGGGTCTGACACTATCATGGAATATTTCATTCAGGACTCATTTTTTCCAAATTTTTAACATTTCCTATTGTCTTCAGATAACATGAGATGGATGCTGTTGAAATCTTAAGTCTCCAGAAAATGCTTGAACCGCTGTCAATTCTTCATTAAGATCAAATTTGGACCTCCCTTGAGGTTTATTATTGGTATCTATATTGCTTGACCTAAACCTATTGAACCAATGCTGAACAGTTTGCACTATAGCAGTGTTCACTCCAAATTCTTTGTTGACATTATCAATTGCTTGAGCAGCATTGTCCTAATTTGAATTTGTACTTGCAAATTAGTCTAACTTCTTGGGTAGATATTGCTGTTAAGGGCTAAAAAAAAACTTCCAATAATAACAAGGTATATCTATATTTACATAAAATCAGCAAAAGAAATGCAATTGCATTAGTATATCTTTCATTTAAAAAACAACATTTCAAGTGTAACAACCTAATACCATTGTGCTCCTATTTGTGACAATGTTACATCAAACCAAAGAGGTTTAGGAGGAAATATTTCAAGGAGAGAAGGGTTAACTCCCCTTGTAAAAAGGCCAGAATAATGAAGTCCAAACTCACCTGATGAGCATGTTTCTAAGAGCAATAAAGTCATTGTGTTCAAGATTTTCAACTGGAAAAGATAAAAACAATCAACTTAAGTATTCAAAAGATAAGGATTATTATGCAAATAGACAAATACAAAAAAAACGAAGCAAACTGAGTTAGTTCCCTTTGTACTCCCACCAACATAGTTATGCCTACATTGTAGCAATTTCTTTCATCGTGTAGCCCCCTCCCCCATTTCTCGGAATTCTCTATAAAATATAACTTGCTTTTCCGTGTTCTTTATATTTGAAGTTATTTTCTCCTGGGCAATGCCGGGTAATCCAGCTAGTATAAAATATGTTGGAAAAGAGCTTTTTGGGGAGCCAGCTTGTGTACCATTTTGTTCTATATAAAAATCACGAAAGAAATACACTCTCTTGATGTTTTTAGTCACTTGCTCGATATAAGAATATGACACCTACCTTCAACGATTCCCCAGGGATATTGTCTTCCACGCATTCTTTTTCCATTGTTGTCGACAACAGTATTACTGCCAACTACGGCAAATGGAACTCGGTCCTAGGAAACAAAATGAACAATTTATTACCAATCAAAGACATAAGTAAACTATAGACTTTATTTAAACCTGAATTTTCATCAGAAACATTGTCAACCATTATTAATTTTAGTTGCTTTACATGGCAACTACTCAGACTGTCATTCTATGGTAGTGAGTAAACAGTGTTGATTGGAAATAAAGAATAAGCTCCCGGTGAAACTTGAACTCTCATCGCTTTTTATCGGGAAGCCTGGTTTTCCGTATCAGCTCTTCTACCAATTGAGCTATGAGATGTTAAGCGATAAGATTAAAATTAAAATTAAAGAAATACTAGTCAAAAAATTAATAATGGCTATAGACTTTATATACAGATGAATTTTAAAACCACCAACATAATACCAATATGTGGATGTTTTGTACTCCATCTTAAGAATCATTCTGATCCGTAGATTCTTCATTCGCTTTTAGATGACAGATCAGAGTGCTGACAAGCTCACAGCCTTAAAAAACAGTGATATTTTAAGGATACGGGTTGAACCTCACTAATCCAGCAAGCTTGGGACTAAACAAGTGCCAGAGTAGTGAATTTTCAAACCAGTGAAGCTTAGGGTAAAATAAATGCCAAAATAATGCATATACTGTACTGTATTACATAGGCATAAACCTTGCTCAAGCTTACTCTTTCTTCTTACTAATGCCACAAAGATTTTGATGATAAAATTAACTTTTATACAAGTTTGGTTGTTTTTTTTAAATTTTTATTCCTCAGAAGTTTCTTTCCTGCCCAAATTCTTTGTTCATATTGTACTGTCCCAAACAATTGAAGCTTCCAGACTAGTGAATCCCAGATTAATGAGGTTCAACCTGTACATGAAAATAAATAGAGATTGATGGCTGGAGGGAGGGAATAAACTTACATTGTCCAATTTTTAGTTAGGTGAGGTTCATTAGTGACAACCTTTAAAAATTAAAAGTATTAAGAAACTGACCAAGAACGTAGATTCTCCACAGCCATTTACCTGTGCCTTCAAGAAGACATGACATTCACTAACAGATTCAATTTGCTCAGATACTAGAATAATTTTATAAAGACATTTCCCTGAAAAAATAACATGAACTTTAATACTTTTAGTACGGGGATTGGCAAACTATGACCTGTGGGCCAAATGCAGGTCAGCAGCCTCATTTCATCTGGCCCACTGGCTTCATTGCATATGTCTAGGCCCGCAAGACACAAAAACATTTCTAACCCCCAATGTTTGCCAACCCCTGCTTTAATAAATAAATAAATACAAATTCATTGCAAAGATAAAAAAAACAACTTAATTTTATACATGAACATGTTAGTGGCAGGAATAAACACTAAAGAGATTAGCGTCAAGCACATGCTTAAAACAGAAGCAAGCATCAACAGAAACAAGTTATCTCCATTGTTTCAGCAAACAGATATCAAATGCAATGGGAAAAAAAAGAACAAGTTTACAAAAATAAATAATAAATTATAATTCAATAACATCAAAAGAAAATATGGCATAAGGAAAGAAAAATTGAAAATATGGCATGAGGAAAGAAAAATGAACATTTATGACAATTTCCCCCCAAATTATAGACGTAAAACGTCTACCAAAGGAATCCAAACCGCAGGGTAGAAAACATACAATCCATTATGTTTCCAAAAACTTCATTTTATACCTACACAGGTACGTACCTCCTGTGCTTTATGACACTTCACTTTAACAAAAGACCTCAAGTTGCCACAGCTTTGTACTGCAGGAGAATCTGTGCATCATCTCTATTTATTTTGTGCATTCCTCGTGAGGGTGTTACACTTAGCGTAAAACTGGAGGTTATTTTGGGGGTCTGGGAATGCTAAAAAATGTCTCCAAAATAAATCAATGCTAATTGCTTTTTAATGGGTTAAATAGATAGAACATGGATTAATGGGAGACGAATGTACGACAAAAAAAACAAAATCAAGTCTCAATTTCTTAAATGCTGAATAAATAATTTTGACCTCAACAAATCCCAATTCCCAAATAAATTAGTTTTTTAAGCCTTTAATAAGATTTATTTTCATTCAATTCAGACAACCAGAAACAGAGTTCTGGTTTCTATTAGTAAATCTCCTATTTATTTTTGATATTATCACAAAAAATAAATCACAACAGCCAATAATTAGTTTATGTCCATCACAGGGTTCGAAATTAATGCTGTCCCGGGGATGGTAAAAATGTGTTCGGGATGAACAAATATCTTCCCTGGGACGCCTACAGGACGGAAGTGATTTAAAAGAAAAAAGAAAAAGAAAGAAAAAAAGTAAAAGAAAAAGAAAAAAAGTTTTTAAAAAATTTGGTGAGGATTGTTTTACGGGATGTTTTACATTTCCTTTGGGACGGTTAAAATTGTTTATCAGGAGGGTAGTGAATAAAATTAGTCTGGAGCCCTGGTTCATCTACAAAAAAATTCACACAACACAATCTAAAAGGTTAGAAGCTAGCATAAATATTTAAAACAATCATCTAACTCATTGGTTCTCAATGTGGGCGCTAGCACCCCCTGGGGGACGTTTGTTTGTTTCAAAGGGGCATTGAGGTGACTAAAGACCTGAGCTTCTAGAGGGGGGGCGTTGTGGAGATTCCATAAACATCTACGATTCTAATTTACAAATGGCTGTTGTTTAGTAGTTTCTGCTTACAAACGAGAAGGAATTAGCATTAAGCAGTTATTAAATGCTTACTTCTCCAACCATTTCTTCTATACAACTGGCAATTTACACTAGTAGTAAAAATGTATGTTATATGTACTCTTAAGTAATTTACTTTTTAATAAACCTTTTAAATTGCCTTGCAGCCACAATTAATTTGCTAATGAGCCCCCATTAGAAATTCATTGATATACTTACTATACTATAACATTTTCTTTAATAAAACCTTTGAACTGAATGTTGATGTTTTTCTTTATAATGACAAGATACCAAAATCTTGTGTTGAGTACTTCTCATATTTAAACTACAGGGGGGTATTGTCATGTGTTGAGGTGGGGAGGGCGTTGAGCTGAAAAAGGTTGAGAAATACTGACCTAACTAAACACTTAGCTACTTCTTATCCTATCATTTCATTTATTCATTTTAATAACCCATGTGTAAATACAGTAAAATTAGAAGAGAATTAGACTTTTTATTAACCTGAATTCTTAAGTAGCCATTAAGTGGTTAAAGTGGATGGAAATGGTAAATTTGGTCTTAATTGGCAATGAAAGGACAAAAGAAGGCAAAAACATATCTACACACACATATATATATACATTTATTTGGGCAGTTAGCAGCAGCTGTCACAAGCAGAGAGATCCAGGCCAGAGATTATCAGGAGGAGCTGAGACAAATAAGGAGACAAGTTTGGCAGAGGTATTGGTCTGGGTGAACTAAGTTAGTCAGGCACACATTTATTTTTCAACAGAGCGTGTTCTTTCTAGTGTATCACAAAATTAAAGTTCCACTAATTTGGTGAAGATTTTTCTTGGCTGTGAGTTTGAAAACCACCCATAGTTGATTGTTTATGTTTCTGCAATTAAACACCTGAACGTGCTTTTAAAGAATTGGAGAATACTTTGTTACTTACAACAAAATATATATATTAAAGATGAATTAAAGATGATCATAAATGAGAAAATTAAGGGAAGATATTAAAAGAAAGGGTACTCATACAGTAGTGGGGTCCAAAGATACAAGACAAAAAAGTTATTCCCCTTGAATACATGGACATAAAAGAAAATAATCCCTTACTTAAAAATTGTTTTTGATTGTGTACAACGAGGTTAGAAAACAACAAAACAAAACTTTTAAATTAAAATAAAATAAAAACTTATTTAAAAACAATGTTACATAGATAGTTGAAGTTTTTGTTTGAAAAGTCTGTTGCTAGTTATATTTACTAGCTAAAATGTATTAAAATAAATTATAAAATAACTTTGTATAAAATTGTGTATCAAATCATTATTATTTAATTGTTTTGTACATATTAAAATAATTTCAGGATGATCAGTCACGTGTCACAAAACTGTGACAAACTGATTTTCGTTTTAAAATGATGTTTACGCCACAAATTTACTTAGTTCTGTCTTTGAAATAGTCTTAAATAAAAGGGAATTTATTTGCGATGAGCTATATGAAGTTTTATTTTTTACTTGATACACTTTAATCTTTCTCTTTTTTGTTGTTGTCTAACCTTGTCTTGCGTGATCAAAAACAATTTTTAAGTAAGGGATTATTTTCGTCTATGTCCTTGTATTCAAGGGGAATAACTTTTTTGTTTTAAATCTTTAGACAACACTATTGTATGTATACCAAAGAAAGTTCTACACTACATTGTTATAGTCGAATTGTGTATAGAGGAAAAGATAAATTTCTATATAGAATACAAATAAAATTTTTAAAAACAAGATTGGCCCAGGGTCTGCATATACCTTCTGCCCTTCTGCTCAGTAAAATTTATGAAAGCGTCATATTGGACGTGCAACAATTTACATTTTTATAAATCATGTGTAAATACAGTAAAATTAGAAGAGAATTAGACTTTTTTGAGCCTGATTTCTTAAGTAGCCATTAAGTGGACGGAAATGGTAAATTTGGTCTTAATTGGCCATGAAAGGACAAAAGAAGGCGAAAACATATATATATATTTGGGCAGTTAGCAGCAGCTGTCAGAAGCAGAGAAACCCAGGCCCGAGATTATCAGGAGAAGCAGAGACGAAGAAGGAGATAGACAGAGGGGGATGTGGCAGAAGTTTGGGCAGAGGAATTCGTCAGGGGGAACTAAGTTACTCAGGCACACATTTATTTTTCAACAGAGTGTGTTCTTTCTTGGCGTGTAGCAGACCTATTAAACTTTGATTTAACATAAAATCACAAATTTAAGTGAAAAACGAACCTCAATAAATGCACCAATCCTATCACCATTCCATGTGAAATTTTGATAGAAATGCAGAGAAAAGACTGAAAAGACTAAAATGTCTAAAAAAAACCTATGTAGATTTTTAAAATTTAATGCAAAGTCATTGTAGGTTTCTGAGAAGAGAAGGGTTAATGCAGATATTAATCTAATCTAATTAATAGTATAAGAATATAAGAAGTAGAGGAAAGAATATTAGGCAAAGTAGGACGACTTAACCATCAAAAATGCATCATATCATAAGGACAGATTTGACTGATCACAGCTAAAGCTAACATTTTTTTAAACTGTTGTTTTGCAATGACTGAGTTTTAGTTAAAAATGTCATTTTTTTTTTTTTTATTAAATCAAGTATTGTAAACCATTTTTATTAATTTTTGACTGCTATTTACCTTCATCTTAATTTTTAGTAGTTTTTAAAAAAAAATCACAATGTTCAAAATGGTTTAATGAATAATAGCTTTTTTACTAAACCCAAGTTGAATTGTAATTTAAAAAAACAAACTTTTAAGTTAAGATAAAGGAAAATAGTTAAAAAATTAATAAAAATGGTTTACAATACTTTGTCTAAATAAAAATTAAATAATAAAATAATCGATTGCTTTTTTTACTAAAACCAAAAGTAAACAATAACACTGTCGTGCTGGCCTTACTTAAATTGTGATTAAACAAACTAAAAATTAGGATGAATGTAAATAGTAGTCAAAAATTAATAAAAAATAATTTTAAAAAATCGTTTTTTTTACTAAAACTCAGAAAAGTTAGCTTTTTTTAGCGGTGATCGGTCAAATCAGTCCTTATGATGCAATGCATTCTTGACGGTTAAGTCGTCCTACTTTGCTGAATAGTAAAATAAAAGTCAAGAAAAAAAGGGCTGTATAGATTTTTAGTCAATAGGCAAACGTATTTAGGGTCAAGAATTTTATAAAAGCCTATAGAGATATTTGGTTTCAAAATTCATTGTAAAAATAGTTGTAGCTATTCTGATTTTGAAAATAGAAGTAGAGAGGAAATTATTTATTATAATCACAGATACTGTTATCAAACCGTTATGGTTATCAAAATCAGTCAGTCTCAAACACTTTATTTAAAATGAATAAATATCACCCGCTAACTATAATCAAATGCTGTATTTACTCATATATAATGCGAGAAATTTAATATGAAAAATCAGGATCAAAAGCATTATACTTGAATGTAAAAAAATGATAACATATATACACATTCAAATAGTTCTTCAGACGATTGAACTCCTTGTTGTTTGTGTTGTTAACGTGACATTTTGGCCGACCCATTCTTTGGCCTTCCTCAGGTGTAATATCCTAATGTGATGGGGATAAACAGAAGTTTTTAATTTCAAAGGAGGTAACGTAGGATTCGGGTGTTTCTTTATCCTTGCCATGTCGGGTTTGGGTTTGTTGAGTAGCGGAAGCCACATTGGGTTGAACTCTGCACTTGTCTGACTAATGCATTCATATGCTGCCTCTTTGATTTTTCTGTTTCCAACAGCGTTCTGTCAATAATCTGGACTTTCTTACACAAACAATATATTTGAATGTTAATGACCCTTCTCAAAACTATAGAAAATATATATACATATATTACTGATTTTTAGCTACAAAACGGGGGGGGGGGGTTGCATTATATTCAAGATCACATTGTACTTGACTAAAAAGGGTATTTGTATAATGTAAAGTTGTTTATAACACTGAATTCATGACACTAAATATAAAATGTTCCCATTTTTATATCCTTTGCATATTGTTATCAGCCAATTATTGTTATCTAAAACATCCTGTTCCAAAAGTGAGTACATTAAGCGGCTTCCTCTGTATAACCAAAAGTTCATAGGGCCTTTCAGAATTAATATTGCAATTTATGCCATTGTTGAAAACAAAAGAATAATTCAGACAGGTTGACATGGGGAGGAGAAACAAAGCTCTTTGTGTAAATATATATATTGGCTGGTAGAGGGATCATATGGTTTTTAATTGTCAATACATATGGAAATAGAAGAGGAGCAGGGCAGGTGAAAAGCTATGGGACTTCAGATGACCAAGAACAATAGATATACAACAGCATTTACATTATAAATACAGAAAAGCTACAATAATGGCAGCAGACACTCCTCAACAATGATCAACTGACCGAGCGGAAATATTATTTTTGAATAGAGAATCATGGGTAATTTTTTTGTGTGTGCATAAAGTGAACTAAGAAAAGATAAGAGAAAATAGAGCTGAGTCATCCTCAGCAGACATCTTTGTTACTTTGTGAGTCAATGTCATTTTGTGGGCATTGGATTCAATTGTTTATAGTGAGGCTATATGGGTGCTAACACATTTATTAAACTACTATTCCGTTCTCAATCACTGCTACCAAAGATTTAGGTTATACATGTGTTCATACATTTATATGTATCTATGTATCCAAACATTGCCCAGCCCTAACTGTTCATAGTAGAAACTTGCAATTTTGTACACACACTCCCCACAATGAGTAGAGAAAATGCTTTTTATTTTGTTTTTTGAAAATCCCCCTCCAAAATAGGGTTTTAATGGATGGTTCAATTTTGTTTTTTTAGTGATCACAGCCAACTTTTTAATTGATCACCCCCAACACAGCATATATGGGTGGCAGTGATTCATAATTTTCCAATCATAATCAACAAGAAACACCAAGTCAAATAGGATTAAAAATCTAAGAGAGTCTTTTTTTCCTGTTAAAACTATCCATATTAATCCATTACATCTATCATGTCACATTCAAGCTCCAAGTGTTCCAATAATTATGGACACCACTAAGGAGGTGCGGGTAGTCTAACAGTTATCACCACGGAAAATGGAATTGACAAACCGAGTTCAAACTCCACTTGAGACAGTTTGTGTTCATTTTGTACTAATGCCCTTGGGAAAGGCATGAATCCATCTCTTCTACTCCTAGCTATGGGTAAATAGCAAGGCAGACTGGGCTCTCTAGCCATGGTTGGCTACCAGTCTAGTAGACAGACAATTCTGATTCCAAACCAGGAAAGTCCAACTTCTTGCCCAGCATCGTGAGAGGTGGACCACAGACAGATTAGAGAACCTGTTCCCGAAATGTGCGGCTAATGGGGCTCTGGCGATTCTCTGATGGGCCTAGCAAGTGGGAAGAGGATTATAATAAATTGTTCAAGTTAAGAAGAATAAAAAACGGATAGACAAAATAATGTGACTGCCATCTCCACCTCCCCACAACACCTTAATTACAAGTGGAAAATTTTAAAAAACAAAAAAACAACACTTTTCTTACATAGAATTTGAAAATTGAGGAGTGTCTCTAGAGAGGTTTACAAATACAAATAGATATGATAAGTAAAAGCAGAAATAATGTGAAATTGGGATCTGACAAAAGCAGACAACACTCAGGAAACCGTGAGAACGGGGGAAACAAAAACCAACAAACACATTTTAAAAACTAAAATATTTTTACAACGAAAAAATATAGCCATGTAAAAAATTAATATACGAGGTGTCCCAAAAGTAACTCCCAATTTGTCCCAATAGTAATAGCAGTTGTAAAGGGAGTAACTTTTTAATGCAATTGCAAGTAAAATTGAAGACCCTATGAGCAAGCTACAAGCAAAATGGAAAAAAAAAAATAGTTCTCGTTCAATTAATTAGCAAGGGTCCTCAATTTTACTTGTAATTTTTGGTGTGCTGAACATTACATTAAAAAGTTGCTCCCCTTACAACTTCTGTTACTATTGGGACAAATTGGGAGTTATTTTTGGGACAGCCAGTATTTAAGACCGGAAACACAAAATCTGATGCTTTATCTGAAAAGTATTTCTTCTATTTACACGCATTCAAATCATTTTCCATATTTGATGGCATTTGAAGACCTTTATATCAGCAGGGAATATTAAAAATAAAATGCATTTCACCAAATTCCTTATATTTATCATCCAGCCAATATGGGGCCGAACAACAACGGTTATATTTTCTATAGTTTTGAGAAGGGTCATTAATATTAAAATAGTTCTTCAGTCGATTGAACTCCTTGTTGTTAACACGACAGGGACAAGGTATAGAAACCCAAACCTGACAAGGCAAGGATAAAGAAACACCTGAATCTTTACGTTATAAGGGTTACCTCCTTTGAAGTTAAAAACTTCTGTTTACCACGATCACATTTGGATATTACACCTGAGGAAGGCTGAAGAATCGACTGGCCAAAACGGGTTAATAACACAAACAAGAAGTTCAATCGTCCGAAGAACTATTTGAAACAAAAGTTATGTTTACCTTTAGAGCCTCATTTTGGGGCTGAAAAGGGAGGTGTAGTCTTATGCCTTCAAATACAGTACCCTATCCCTCAATAATTGATTCTATTTCACATCATTACCAACCTCTTTTAAGTGTTATTATTTCACTTTTCAATATTTTTCTCTAGTAAAGTCTGATACCAGTCACATGTTAGCATTAAAGAAGTACATCCATACAAATTTATCTACCAATACTACTATTACTACATTATCATTATTGTTAGATTAAACAACCTTCTAAAGTATAGTTGTCTTCATGCCTCTAATGATCAACAATTGTTAGACTTTTTCCCACCAACTTACAACTACAAATTACTAATCTTCGCACTAACTAATTCTGTTATGACTAAAACACATTAAAACCTATGCACAACATTTACTTTCTAACAATTCACTGCAGTTAAAAGTAGTGTATTTCCCGGCGTCAAGAATATAAACCCCCCCGCCCCCGAAATGAGTCTTGAAA
>VCCN01006230.1:968548-993363 GCA_006491835.1 Architeuthis dux
AAAACACGAAAGCAACACCTTAAACAAACCCATAAAAACCTAAAAAATACTATTTAAAATATGTATTTTAAATAATAAAAGTCTCGTAGAATTAGTCTCGAGGAATATCATTTTCCCCGTGTATTTCGATCTACAGAGACAATATTCTGCATAAACGTAGATGATTTTCTGTTTATTAATTTTTGTAAATAAATGATTTTCTAATCTATTTTAGGCAAACCTGCAATAAATAAAAACAATGTTTGAATACAATATATTATTATTTGAGTATTTTATGATACATACTGTACTCTTAAAAATTAGGTGGAAAATGAAGAAATAAAAGCATAAATTCTGTTGGTCTAATGCAGTTCAGTAAAAAATGTACGAAAGTCCGAATTTTTATGGTACAGAAATTGAATTAGAGGTGTTAATTTATAGTGTACGAAAGTCAAACTGACAAATCTTGAGGACTGCCTGTATGTTAATATCAATCCAGACACAATTTGACACCGTGAAACTATTCATTAAACAATAAGAACCCAGACTCATTTCTACTTGAAGGAACACAATGTGGGATTCTGGGTATGCAAATTGACACACAGTCACATGACTGCACCAGGATGTTCATTAGATGTCACTTAGTACACTTCAGGAGTTAAAATGAAGGATAAAATATAATATTATATAAGAGACTGTGTAGATCAATTAATTTGTATGTGACACTGGTGTCACAGTGGGTTCTTATGGGTTTTAAACAGACCAAAGGTGGTAAATGGTGACAGAAATATACAGAGACACACAGGAAGCCAGAAGCTAAGATCAGTCATAATCCCAAAGTAAAGAGGATTATCCTATTACACCCTCCCCCCCACACTCAACTCTACATGAAGGACCAAGAGAGAAGATTTAAAACCAGATGTGAGATTTACAAAAATCAACTTAGAATAATTTATCACTCAATCTTGTACTTACATGAACTGTTGGTAATACTAGCTTAGTCTCGAATCTCAATACTAGTCATAAAACGATAAAATCTCAAGCGGCTTTAAAAACAAGCAAATGGTTTAATTACTAATTATTTCATTTATTACTACTGCTCCACATTCAATCAACTACTCATAGAAATGGTGGTCTCACTCTCCAGTACCCACATTCATTAATACAGCGGATGTTTCTGGGCAAGAGTCAACATTCTTAAATTCCTCACATTAGATTACTTTTTTTCAATACTAATAAAAAATATAGATATAAAACAACAAACAAAAAAATGACTAACCATTTCGTTGTCACAAATAGAAGTTGAATCCTTGACCATTAACGACGGACCATTGATCGGATTAGAGGAATCCTTGACCATTAACGATGGACCATTGATCGGATTAGAGGAATCCTTGACCATTAACGATGGACCATTGATCGGATTAGAGGAATCCTTGACCATTAACGATGGCCCATTTGTCTGATTAGAAGAATCCTTATCCAATATCATCACAAAACCAGAAGAGTACTGACCAACAATAAGAGGACCACAATCCATATTAAGTGACCAACTGACTTTCAACACCGACTGAAATTAGATTTCTAACTATATATATATATATACACACATATAAATGTGTGTGAATGAATAAATAGATACATGATGTAAGATTCACAATCAGGTGTCTATATTATAGACAAGAAGCCATATACGGTAATGTTGAACAAAAATTGGAATGGCTGACAAAAATAAAAACAAAAAAGATTTTTGTAGATGGAATTTGAACAATTTATTTTCTGGTTTATTGTTAATCATGATGATAGGGCAAAAGAGCAACCCAAAAAAGAAATGCTTCAAAGAAAGGAGCTTTGTCTAATATAAAGGAGAGTGGGAAGTGGACATAGTGACATCCAGGTTTCGGGTTTATTTTTACATGAATACGATGCCCCACTCCTTGAATTGAACACTAGCAATCCTTCTATGCGGTCCACATTGTAAATAAAGAGGATATCCGTCCAAAACTACTTCCATTGGAATGACTCCGGCACTGCCAGTAAAGGTGGCCGAACATTCCATTCTAACACAGATGGAATGTGCGACTTGCTATCAATGCATAATGAAGAATTCCTACTCTCATAAAAGACTGCAAAATGTCCAATGGTTGGTTTTAAAACAAAGAACCATGCAACGCGCACAGGGAGAAGATCATACTTAATATCACACAGAGAGATCACAAGACAGCACATTATATTAGAAAGCCAAAAGGCTTCAGAGATATCATAGATTCCATTAGAAATCTCAAATGGCAATGGGCTGGTCATATTGCAAGAATGTCAGACAACCGCTGAACATCACGACTCACAATGATGATATGATGATTTAGACAGGTTCAGAAGATACTGGCACTATAGGATCCCAGAAAAGTACCCATTGGAAAAGTGCCCATCACAAATTTATCAAGGGAGGAAAAGTGCCCATCAAATTTAATTATGAATATTTGTGGATGTTTTTTTACATGAAAATTAGGACCGGGAAAATTTTATACAGTTTTATTCTAGACTTTTAGCAAAAACTGATAATTTAAATAATGAATATTTGTGTTTTTTATACATAAGATTGTGTGATGATTTAGACATGGTATTGGCACTGTGATGCATAAGAGCGAGAGAACTGGTGGATATTAGGGAAGGTCTATGTCCAACAACAGACTTTAGCCCTTTGAACACTGAATCCCTTACACAGACACCTAGGAGCTATATAACACAGCTATGGACAGAGGGCCAGGATTCTGGGAGCACGAAAGCTCACATGGGCAAACAAACAGCAAATTAAATGTGCGCTGTGTCTGATCAATGTCCCATGGTCAGATTAGGGTTAATGGCTCACTATTCCTGGGTGTCGTAACGAATCAATGTTTGTAAACAAAACACATGTCAGTCTCTGCGCAGGTTTATGAACTTTCAAAAGGCGGCCACTCGTGTCCACCTTTTATAGGTCAATGAAGATGAGGATGAAACCGAAATGAACAAAATTAGACATCATTTTCCACACCAGATTCATTACAATGTGTTCAGGTGCAGAGAATTGGTCATAAGGGCAAAGAGACATTATTATTAATTTTTTTATCAATGTCTGGAGTTGACTTTGTTTTTCTACAAGAACAAAAACAATCCTCACCAAATTTAGGGGTGTAAAAATTAACATACACATATTGTGATTTGAAACCACAACCAACAGATTGGTAGGCTGGTCTATTACCAACTGAGCTAAATTGACAAGTCTTACATATATACAAAAATTTATGTTAGAAATACACAATGGCTTATTTCATTCTAATAGATAAATAAATCTATAAAATTAACATTTCCCTACCATGTTTTGAAATCAAATGATTGGTAGTCGACTCTCTTAATGATTGAACCAAACTGACAAGTCTTACATATCTACAAAATTTATCTTACAGATATGCAAGGGCTTATTTCATTCTAATAAATAAATATATTTATACTAAAAAAAAAAAGAAAAGAATTTTAAAATTTTTTAAAATTATATATCAAATACAAAAGTTCCAGTAATCATCTTCAGTCTGAATAGAAGCAGGAGTAGGGTTTGACCCTGCAGCAGCTTAATGGCAGATGGCTTGTTTTTTTTGTTAAAAAAAAAAAAAAAAAAAATCATCACTGCTACCAAAGGTTTAGGTTATTCATATTTTCACACATTTATATCTATCTACATATCAGGCTTTCGCCCGGCCCTAACTGTTCATAGTAGAAACTTGAATTTATGTACACACTCCACTCAATGAGTAGGGAAAATGCCTTTTTGTTTTTTTTTTAAATTCCCCTCCAAAATAGGGATATTTTTTAGTGATCACAGTCCAACTTTTTAATTGATCACCCCCAACACAGCATATACGTGTGGTGGTGATTCATAATTTCCCATGGAATGCTAGTTACTACTATTTACTCTAATTCAAACATTTCTTTTAGTTGTTTTTTCTCTTTCTAATCACAACTTAACTCAGGCTGTCAATCCATGGCAGTGAGTAAATAGCACAGATCAGAAACAAAAAATAAGTTCCTGGTGAGACCGAAACTCATGTTGTAGTCCTTCTTGCCACAGGGAAGCCCGTTTAAATGCAAACAGCTGTTTTTGCCATCTAAACTAAACTCCTCAACCCTAGCAGTGACAAAATGGGTCACTTAATTAACACAAATATATAAGGATTTTTTTTTTTTTCAAGTGTCCTCAAGTTTTAATTATTGAGTATTACGTGCACCAGTTAATTTGTGAACTCTCCTTAATATACTGTGTGGGTGTATGCATACAGATATACACAAAATGTACAACATACTTATTTACATTCACATATACTATGCAGAAAACTGAAAATCTCAGTTATCAGATATTTTTGAGGCAGATTCAATTTCTTAATATCTAAGTGTTGATTTTTTAGATGAGGAACTATTATTACTAAGGAAGTGCCCGTTCCAAAGGTGCATATTTGGAAGGGGATGGACTTTATGGTGTGTGGAGTAGCCTGCCATAATTGCCATGTAAAATAATTTTCCGTCATATGATACTAGACTTCAAATTATTCTGGTTTCTTCTTTTAGTGCTGCCAATTTAGATATTTTATATCTAAATTTAAAAGATTTATAATCTGTAGTTTTTAAAAACTTTTTTATTAAATTTCTCCAGAACCACTGATCAAAGCAATTTCAAACTCGACACTGTAATGCCTTGTGTGCTGACTAATATATCTGGCGATTGTCAAATTCGTACAATGGTCAGTTGTTGACTAATCGCAGTGCATACACACACAGACAGACAGACAGACAGATTTCTTCAATTGTAGTTAGATTATACATTGATTTATTCAAACAGATTTATTTGAACGTTGTGTGCATAACAACCAAGATAAGTTAGAATAAATCAGTGTATAATGATTTAAGTGTTGCTTTGAAAATATAAAAGCAATTACTTGAGGTAAACCATGTGCATTAGCCTCAAAGAAAAATGAGGATGGGGGGGGTCGGGGATTTTTTTTTACCTATGAAAATGCCAAGGAGTGCCAAGAGCTTATTGTTAAAAAATTAAGACATCAAAAGAGAAAAAAAGAAAGAACAGACTGTTCAAAACCTGCAACGTTGTTTACACAATTTTTGTTTAATAAGACAATAGATGCTTTCAACTTTTTTCAATTTTGGTCTGAAAGAAAGTGCATCTGGTCTGAAAGAAAGTGCATCTGGTCTCATAGCCCTTGCAACGTTTGTCGCGTGTAAAAACGAGGGGAGTGAGAAAAATAAAACGTGAGGTGAGCGAAAACTTACACAAGAATCAAGTGAGATTTTAATCTTTATTATCATAAGCAATGTGTCACACTTTAAAAATAAAGATTTTACATTGAAAGGAGAAGAGGAGAGGTTCTGAGAATGGAAAATGGCAGAGGGTGAAACAAAGACGTTCATTAAAGGAGAACGGCTGAACTCACTCGTTGATAAAAGGCAGGAAAGTGAAATGAGGTGGAATTGAACAAGTGCCAGGATGGTTTCTTCTGGCAACTACCGTTGAGTTTTTTCAGATACTACAGTTCTTTAGATTTCCACCCCTAGGTATACCGTTAGCAAAGCAATTGGTATTTTACTAGTGTACAAAGTACGGCACAACATGTCATTGAAATCCATCGAGAACTTGATGGTATACCTTGATTAGTGCAGTTAATTCGTTACAAAATTTTCTTTGCTGTTCAAGTTCAAGGTCTTATTATAATTTAATGCGTTTGTTTTTTTTACAATACATTAACTGTACTATATCAAAACCAGCATTAATCAAGGTATTGCTGTATAGGTAGACAAACAGACAGACATGAGTGAATATATATACCTCTTCCAACTTTGAACAAAAAAACACAAAACAGAGGAAGAATGGAGACGGAAGGAGGAAAACATCAGAAAGAAGTCAAATATTCTGATAAAAAACAGGGTCGGGGTGGAGGTTGGGTGGTGAAGGTAAAAAGATTGAAAAGAGAAAAAGAATAAGTTCTAAAAATGAATAAAACATACTTGTCCCATAATTGTTGTTACATTTGCATATGTATTACATTAAATGTAACCATTATTATGGGACAAAGGTAGTAACATTTTCTTTGTCTCAAAATAGTTGTTACATTTGCATGTGTATTTCATACACTAAATGTAACAACTATTATGGGACAGAAGTAGTAGAAGTAAATAAAAAAAGTTGAAAAATGAGGACAACAACTGGGGGAAGGATGAGGAGTGCCACAGGCTAAGATTTCTCTCCTTACCACCTCCTCCTCCTCCTCCTTTATAAAAAAAAAGAAAGAAGAAAAGCAAGCTCAAGCCATTCCCTCCAGTCTTCATCATACCATTAAGTGGTAAAGCACTGCCTTCCCTACTTTGACTCTACCATGACCTCCTTAAGAAATGACACTAACGAAAAGGGGGGACGGAAAGAAAGATTGAGGAACAAACAAGAAGGCTTATAAAAGAGAAGTAGACATGACTTTTTATCTTCCTTCACTTACTACCTTCAGATTTATATATACAAGTAGTGATCTTCCAAACCATTTGGTTCCTTGACCCACTTCCGACAGCTCAAAAAAGTTTGATGTCCTCCTCATTACTATAACAAAACCATTTTGGTGTTGAAAAGGTATAATAAAAATAATGTTAAATTCAGAAATTTTACCAAAAGGTTTTAAATCAAAGAAAATATCTCTAAAGCCGAGCTTTCTAAGTTTATTGGATTGGTGACACACTTTTTAAAAATAAATGTTTTTGCCATACATTAATCAAGTTAGCCAAACCCAGAGGCGTAGCGTAGCTGAAGGCTATTTGAAAACCCCTTGGGCCGCTAATGGAGGGTGTCCCATAGAGTTTCCCATAGAATTGCATTTCTACTGAAATCTCCCTATGTTGGAATGGTGAAGGGAGCCCTTCAAGGAGCTAAGTCCCATGGGCCACCAAAACCTCTAGCTGGCCAAAACAAATATATCATCCCTTCAGTTTGACTGACGCAGGAGAGGTATCTTTTGAAAGATATACAAAATGATACTTAATTTCACGACACATAGTTTGGAAAGTTCTGCTGTGAAGAAACAAATTCTTATTAAAATTTTTGTAATTTCTTTATTGTGTGGAATTTAGTAACAACACAATCATCAGAATATTAAATACTTGGATATTCTTAAATAGGACATATAAAAGTTTTTTTTTAGATGGAGTGTTAGAAACCATTTCAGCCACATCAAACCATTATAAACAATGAGCTCAATTTTCTAATTTAAAAAACATTCACCTTTTTATTCCCCCACATTATTCAAGAAAGATTAGACAGATCTCAATATGGCATAACCCAACACAAATTCAGATACAGTACTGGCTCCCAATTTAAAGAAAACTAGCATCCCAAGGGAAATAATGAATCACAGCAACCTATATATGCTGTGCTGGGGGATGATCAATTAAAAACCGTGATCAATGAACGAGTTACTTCTCTTGCCTTTTATTGGGCTGTGACAAAAAGAAAAGAAAAGAGGTCTGAATTTTCCAAAAAGCAAGTGGGCACAAACTAGTGACCAATTTAACATTAACTTACATTGCATACTGAATCTCCCCACTAAAAACCTATTTTGGAGGGAATTAAAAAATAAAAAAATAAAAATATATTTTCCCTACTCATTTAGGGGAATGTGTGTGCAAAATTTCAAGTTTCTACTCTGAATGGTTAGGGCTGGGCGAAGTCCGGATAGATACATATGAATGTCAGAACACATGAATAACCTAAACCCAGCAATAAACCAGTGTTGCGGGTAGCAGTGACTAAAAATGTATCAAATGTACGATTTTCCACAGAGTTCATGTTCTTCAAGCAAAGAAAAGGAAATAAATCCACTCGTATTATACAGGACACACAGAATGTTATAAACCCTGGTTTCCGGTCTTTGAGCAGGAACCAGAGAAAAAGAATTCTAGTCTAGTTCTTGGGACAGTCCCCTCAGGCTACACCTCCCCATTGCACTTAAAGGAATAGAGTCAGGTTCATTGCCTGATGCCGGAGGCGTCCCAGAAAGGTAAGTGCAGACGGAATTAAACAATTTCCGGAATCACCCAGACGTACAAATGAGGGTACCCACACTAAACCGACCCTGTGTTACGTTGTGTCCTTGTGGGTAAGCAGATAAATCCCAGAATGCTGTAAAAATTTTTAACTGTGGATCTTTGTTAAAATGTTTATAAAACTTAAGATATACTTCCTGGGGTTGTTCGGCTATAAGACGATTCACTTACAACATTATGCCCCTCCCTTGACCCATAGTATCGTGTTAAATCAGGATTCTTTCTGTACTCACATATGTCTCTGCGCATACAGGGACTTTATCATGATCACTGATACATGAGGTTTGTCAAAAGTAAATTTAAACCAGAAAAACATGTTTCAGTCTGTCCTGTTACTTAAAACACTAATATTTTGTTTATTCATTGTGAAAACACAAGCATTTTTCAGGAAGTTGAGAAAGCCAATAAAAAATAACTCAAAGAAAGTTGAAAAAAATAAGAACAAAAACAATGGAGTGACTTTAAGTAAACATGACTAAGTAGAAAAATATGCATCACCACTTAAATTTGGACTGTTTATTGTAATAGTGAAATTGGTTTGCTTGCTAGAGGCAGGCAGCTCCGTCTATTTCGACAATGATGCTCTATTACATTTCTTACAAGTAGAGCAGGGGATAAAGAGGAAACCTGCACAGGAGAAGAGATTTCAGTGCTGGAGGGGTTGCACAGACCACCAGTAGCACTTTCATGGCTCACACAGTCTGGGCATTTATCTGACTCGACACAAGGTCAATTTTTAGTGTGGGGTCCAGCATGAGTACGTGTGGGCAGTTCTAAAAATCTCCCTAGTCCCTGCAACTAATTTCATGAGGCCATTAGCGCAGGCTCGACATTGTCACAGGACAAACCCTGGGTTTGCTGGACTAGGGTCATGGGACGAATCCCGAGCAATGTTTTTCAGAACTTTTCCAGCACCAGGAAGAATCCTGGGCTGCTGATGGCATGGGAAACCCTAGACCTGTGGTTTCGAAACTTTGAAAAATCAAGCACCTCGTCTATAAAGGAAATATTCTAACCGATTTCACTTTGGTTAAATTTAGAAACCATTTCAAACCATTGCATTTGAAACAATGAATTACCTCCCTTTTTTTATTAATTAAAAATAAAAGAAATAAGAGAATTCGTGATGGGCTAAAACTTCAAACAAATTATTTTATGTGGGTTTTGAGAAGGGTCATTAACATTCAAATAGTTCATCCACTACTCAACAAACACAAACCCGACAAGACGAGGATAAAGAAACACCTGAATCCTACGTTATAAGAGTTACCTCCTTTGAAATTAAAAACTTCTGTTTACCCTATCACAGACCTGAGGAAGGCTGAAGAACGGATCAGCTGAAATGTTGTGTTAACAACAAGAAGGAGTTCAATCGTACGAAGAACTATTTGAATATTCTCATTCTGTTTTATTTAAAGACTAATTTTCATGTGAGGTTTTAAGACTAAAACAGGTTTTAAAAATCTCTTTTTTAAGCCTTTACCTATATAGTATCATTTGAATAGTGACCTGAATACAATTTAAGACTTCAGATTCCAACACAAGAAGAGAATTATTATTATTCAGGAAGAGGGGCTTAGAAAACATACCCAAACTTAAAGGGGAGGCACAGAACACAGGATTAGATCTAAGTGTTGTTGAGAGGAAATGGAGCACATGTCTACCTGGCCCCACAAGATCCTCACAACCTTTATGAACCCTACTGAACCCTTTCCTTTGAATAGATGGACCAGATTATTCAGACTTCCTTAAGAAATAGAAAGACTTGTCATCCCTTTCTTATCTGATTTTGGATGGGGAGGTTATCATAGAAGAGGTGTCAAGGCTTCACAACAAAATTAGATTAATCTAGTTTTATTTATTTTTTAAACAAACTTATATAGAAATATTTCTTTCCCATATGAAGAGGTAAAGTAACATCTTAAAAATACTTATCCAAATGTTTTCAAAATCTTTGCAAATATTTTAAAATATTAAAAAAAAAATACTAAAAAGAATTCTCAATAGTTTTGCGAAGGGTCATTAACATTGAAATAGTTCTGACGATTGAACTCCTTGTTTGTGTTGTTAACACGTCTTGGCCGAAGTGTTTTGTTAACAACACAAACAAGAAGTTCAATCGGCCGAAGAACTATTTGAATAAAAAGAATTCATTATGTATAAATGTTTTGACTGTTGCCTTCCTCTTCTGAACACGTTTCGGCTATTGTACTCTACAGCCTTCTTCAGACAGAAATTAAAAAGAATTCATGAGGAAATTCAGAATAGTATGAAAAGTTGATTTTGAAATAATAGATGGTAGATGTAAATAAATATATTAAAAAAAAATTGGTAAAGTTCTATGTCCGTTTACAATGCAACTGTATGGTAAATGGGACCATTACTTTCCGTCCATTGTATGGAATTGAGGCTTCTTTGATATTTTAATGAAAGCACAGAAAAATCGTCATAAAAAATATGAAAGAAACCTAGTTAACAACCTTCAGAAGGGAAGTAACAACATGCTTCAAAGCCTCACTTCTGTACAACAAACTGAAAGTAACGGTCCAGTTTAACATATAGTTGCATTGTAAATAGAAACCCCCTCGGAAAACATTAAAAACATTTATTTTCTAAAAACTAACAACTTCTAGGAAGATTGTTAGGGTGTAATGGATTGAAAGCACAAAAAGTTACTAGAGAAAAAAATAAAATGGTTTCCATTTTTTTTTTTTTGAATTGGTTAACGGATGTAGATCTTTACCAACATTTTTTTTAAAAAGGTACAATTAGACATGTGCATGGCTTGGAAAACAGAACCAATTTTTCTTCCAACAGATTATCTTAAACCAATGCAAAAAGGAAAAAAAAAAAACCAATTCTATGCATAATGAAAAAAAGCAGAAAATGTTAATAAATGAAACAATTTTAAATTAATCTCTTCAAAAAGGTCACCTAGTAATACTGAAATTTCTAGAAAAAGTTCAAATACAAAAATTAATTTTTCTTAAAAAAATAAGAAAAATATGTAAAAACAAAAATTAAAATCCTTTTAGTTTCTTACTGTTACTAATTCTTACTCATCAAATTTATCAGCAGAGTGAACAAGAAAAAGGTTAATTCCTTAAGATTACACATTACCAAAGGCAGACAAAAAGAAACGGGGTTTTTGGTTGCACCTATTGAGGCATCGTTAATATGTCAACCAAGCATTAAATTAGCCCCCAAATTGGCTTCTGTCAAACAATCCAAACCATTGAATTAATTTTGAATTCTATTTACCTTCATCTTAATTGTTAAGATTAATTCAATGGGTTACAATACTTCATCTAATAATTAAAAATGAAAAAAAAAAAATGGAACCATATTGCACATGAGCCGAACAAATTGTCTCATGAATAGCAAGGGAAATCTGACTGCATTTTTGTGGGGGGAAGGAAACTGGATTTCTTCCTTTTTAATTCCAGTTTATCAATAACAAAAAAGAAAGGAAAAGGGAGAGCAAGGGGGCATTGGAAATCAAAGTTTGCTCTTTTAGATTTGCATAAAGGGTAGCACAGATAGAAGCCCACACCCCTTTCTTGTTTTTTTGTAAAGAACTCCACCCTAGTGATGTGCACCCATCCTACTTCTTCATTCAATGGAAAAAGACACAGACTGATGTGGGGATAATACACCCCCAAAGTAGAGATAAGAATAGGGTGGGGGCTTTAAATAAATGTGTCGGCATCCATGTGTACCCTAACTCATAGAAGCAGTCAAATGTGGATAGATATTAACTAATAAACATTTAGATATTTAATCTTTTAAGATTCCCAATTACCAAAAGGCAGACAAAGTCCGCTCGGATGGTGTAATGGTTAGCACATCTGGCTCACACACAGAAGATTCTGGGTTAGCGAAGAGTGTGGAAAACTCTTCATTAGGACAAATTTCCTTGTGCTCTCAGCAGCTAATTGAGTACACCCTAAGCTGTGTGATTAGGATGGAGATTAGATATTCTCTCGGCAGACTTGCATCCTGCCAAGCGGGTGGTCATAAACTTGTGAGCTTAAAGTCCTGGTCTCAACCAGACTTGAGACTTGCAATGATCACTAATCTTATATATATATATGGCAATATCGACCTGTGATGACTAAATAGTTATTGAATGATATTTTTGTGTATGGCTAAAGGAATGTGGTCCTGGGTAGAATTGTAACTCTTTGTAAAGGAATGTTTGTATGCCTGAACAGGGACAACCCCCACCCACTTGCTACGCCTCTACATTTGGGAGACACACAGTCATTCATTTTACACCTATAGGATTACCCCGCTATTCTATAGTAGAACATTTTTCTAAGCTGAAATGGCATTAAGTGAAAAGCAATTATCATTAATTTATATGGGAAAAATTGTTTTTTTTATATATACACACTGCACAACATAAGATACCATGACACATATTTACCTAAGCCTCAATATTGTACATACATCTTCCTGAGCTTTCTGAAGAGAAAGGAACAAATGTCATCCATTACATTTCTTTCATTAAGTCATTAGCTCAACCCAGCAAGATGTCTGCTCTTTTACCTTCTCTTCTCAGTCTGGAGAACTTGAAACAAACACGATGTATACACTGGATTCTCTTTAGCAAGATAACAATAACATGACAGAAACTTTTGTCATTTGCAGTTGAGATGTAGAACTGCAATAACTGGAATTTCTGTCATCCATAGTTAATAGGTTTCAAGCTCTTAGGGAGATGTTATTTGCGATTGGGTGTGAGTTGACGCATGACTGTACATACAAAGCCATTCAGGCATACAAACATTCCTTTACAAAAAGTTACATTTCTACCCAGGACCACATTCCTTTAGCCCTACACAAAAATATCATTCAATAACTATTTAGTCATCACAGTTTAAAAAATGTTAAGAGAGGAGAAAAGAAAAGTCAAGGAAAAAAGAAATGCAATCATATGGGTATAATTCAATTAAAAGGATGACTCTTCATTTTATTACCATTTTTTATAAATGTAATAATTACCATTTTTATAAAAAACAAATTCATTAATTTGTCGCTCGCAGCCAGCCAGCCAGGCTAGGCAGGGGATTCGGGGAGGGAAACGGGTACCTTTGGCTTGCGTTATTTAGCATAGAGTAAAGATCGGTCCCCTCCTTAAGAGCAGGGCTCGAAATTAACGTTGTCTCGGGAATGGTAAAAATATGTTTGAGACAAACAAATATCTTTCATGGGACGCTCACTTCCGTCACGGAGGCGTCCAGGGAAGATATCTTCTTTTTTTAAAAAAAATTTGGTGAGGATTGTTCTTCATGTTTTTGTTACGGTAGAAAAACAAAGTCAACTCCAGGTTTGGACTGGAGTTTGACAATTATTTATTTCCTCAACATTTTAATGGTGTTTTTATTATGCTACTAACAACTATAGATGATAATAACAAAGTAAAGAAATAACATTTTGATTTTGGGACCGTTTACATTTCCTTTCGGGATGATTAAAATTATTTATTTGGGACAGTAGTGAAAAATGTTAGTCTGGAGCCATGACTATCAATACCACCAATAAACAAGGTGGAACTATTTTCATAAAAGTGTTAATTTTAAAATCTTTGAAGTTTTAGAATTTTAATATTTTATAACGTCTAGAACACTGAAATTGAAAATATTTTTCAATATTTTTCATTTTCATAGTTTATTGTTATATTTTACAGTAAAAATCATGATTACAAATCTCTTCGTTTGTTTTCAGGTGAATCTGGTTTGGGAAAATCTACATTGATAAATTCTCTCTTTTTAACGGATTTATATTCTACGGAGTACCCTGGACCTTCTTTCAGGATTCAGGATTCAGAAGACAGTGAAAGTAAGGTTGACTTGTTCTTTTAAATTGTGTTGCTGTCTACTATTGAGAGATAATCAGTTATTTTAAAAAGTTAGATTTTATGATTTTTTTTTTTGTCTGAACAGTAGTGAAAAAAGTTAGTCTGGAGACCTGCTTAAGAGGATGTACTGGATCGCCACAGGAGATTATTCCCAGTTGGTCACTTCAGTGATCTTACAAGAACTTAACTTGATGCTTGTGTGTCCAATGCGATTTGGCCATAAAATAAGAACCAAATACCAAAAGATATAATCCTCCTCATCCCACCAATCAAGAAGCTAGAATAATTTTCAACTGATAAACAATTATAATTAGGATTCAAAATGGATTTACGTAGGTAAATCAGTAAGTCTGTACCCTAATGATGAAAAGAGCATTTATCTTAAACAAGTATTTATTTTTTAACATAATCGCCTTCCTTGTCAATGCACTGGCGAATATTAGCCACATAGATTATACAGTGAAAATTTCAGATCAAAATTGAGCTAATAACAATGTGCCAGGCTACAGACTTATTGTTCCACTCTCGTACATTCAAATACTCATAAAAATATCAATCAAGTCTATCTTTATTTCTGATTTCAACAATGTCCACAATTATACACTCAACAAATAAGTTGGTAAGTAATTATAACCCCTACTTTTATGACTAGGCTCATTTTTTAATCAATCATTTATGTCAAAATAAATGTAATATATACATAAATGTATGTAAGAAAAAAAAAAACAGAATAATACACTATCATATGATGTGTCATCTCCTCCCTGGCATTGCTAAGAGGAGTTATCTTGTCCGTGACAGTGGACTGACGGACGACAAGCCAGGTTATCTCCTATGCATCAGCGAACAGGCGAACAGGTAACTGCCTTTGTAAATATATAAAGGCTGATTGATGGATGGATATGGGATCAGAGGAGAAAAGATCAGTTTCAGATCTTATCATAGAGCAGTTCTGAAGTAAAAGGAGTATATTATTTACAGCTTCTGGTTCTGGAGTGTGTCAACCAATATTAACAATTATAGGAGTCAGCCATCTATAGCGTACGACTTACAACCGACAGCAAAAACCCACAAGTGCCATCGAAGACCAAAATGAACTCACACATATAACAAGCAAATTATTTCTTGTCCCTTTATGGAAGATTTTCACAAGAGAAATCTATGTATAGCTGATTAGCAATCAAAAATTATTTGAGGGAAAAAGGAATTACTTCTTTTTAAGAGCAAAGATTTGGAGAGGCATATCCATATGCAAGGTGTAAGTGGCCGAGCGGTTAACAGCAGAGTGTATGGGATTGATGAGCCGAATTCTAACTCTGGCCGAGACAGCTTAATTCACTCTGCACTAATGCCCTTGGGAAAGGCATGTATCCATCTCTTCTTCCTTTTAACATGTTACAGGCCAGTGTGGCAGGGTAAGACCCATCAACTCACACATCTTACACTTAACTGGGGAAGGTCTCTGTCCAACAACGGACCTTAAAGGCTAATTAAGAAAAAAAAATCCATATCTACAAACTTAGGACACCAAGTTTTTCAAGAGGATTCAACAGTCAATTTTAATGTAAATGAAGGAATTTATCTTCCTTTAAGCATAACTTCTATTTAACCCATCACACTTGGATTTTACACCTGAAGAACAACACAAATAACAAGGAGTTCAATTGTCCGAATAACCATTTGAACTCAAGACTATTACTACTACTAACCGAGTAATTAATTAAAACATTACTGACAGAATAAGGCTGTTGAGTATAATGTAAATGCATTGCTAATGCTTTTACTATAGAAATGCATTGAAAATCATTGAAATAAAATTGCTTGCCATAACCTTTTTTATAAATCGTTCTCATTCTTTTATTCTGTTCTGTTACTTGAAAGTACATCAAATACACTACATGCACACACCAATACATGAATCATATGTATTTAGCACAAATAACAAAAATTCTTAATGAGCAGTTTGAAATGGGGCCTATATTTCCCATCTGGCCAGGGCCTATTACCAGCTATACACAGGTCAGGCTGTCCTGTTCAGAAAGAGAGAAAATAATCTTTCTTGCTGGGAGGGAAAATTGAAGAGACAAAAGAGGATCTGAACTTGATTTACCCGTTATTTATATATCTAACTTAGATATACTATTTTTTTAAATCCTTTGTTTCCTGCTCAACTTTTCAATGGTCATTGGTGGGGTCCAATGAGAAAGTCAAAACAATGTTTAATAACAAAGAACTAACTATCAGCACTAAAACTCAATTCATATCCATATAAAGTTAATCCTTTTATGGTTTATATTTAGAGAAAATTATTTTCAAGTACAGAAGCCGCCATTTATTATAATCATGGATAATGTTATCAAAATCAGTCAGTCCCAAACACTTGATTTAACAGACAGAGTAGGGAGTGTGTTCAGGAAATGTACAATTAATGGGGCTCTAGTGAAGCTTCAACAGGCCTAGCAAACAGGAAGTGGACTATAATAAATAAATATTATAAAATAAAGGAGAATAAAAACGGATGTATGCAGGGCTGTGGTGTCGGAGGAATTTTGGGTTACTAGAGTCAGAAAGATTTTACTGACTGCTGTTAGAGTCGGTAAAAATATACTGACTCCGAGTAAATGTAAATTGTAACGTTACTACTTGAAAACCCGCCCAATAGGTTTCTCGAGCTACTTCCTGTGGAAGGCCTTCCTGAATGTAAATAAACCCTCTGCAAAACCTTAAAAAATTAACTTGTCAAAACTGACAAATTTCCCGAGAAAACGGAAGTCTTATGGATTGAAAGCACACATAATTCCCAAGCCCTGCGGTTGCCATCTCCACCTCCCCACGACAACTTGAGTACAAAAAAAAAAAAAACACCATGAGTGTGGTATCTAATGGGCATAACATAAGGAACAGATTCTGGAACCTTGTAGACTTAAGTCTATTTATTTAAACACTGAACTATAATCATAAGTAACACAGTACTAGTGATGCTGTAATGACTAACACTAAGAGGACATAATTATTAGATAGAAGAGATGAAAGAAAGATAAATGTGTTTTCTCATTTCCCGCTCAAGAATGCAGAGAATCAACCTTTTGAAGACCCTAGCTTGGGACGAGAGGGATGGATAAAAATAACACATACATTAAAAGAAAGCATAGCATAGAACAGTGGTTCCCAACCCAGGGGGAGAATTTGGGTAGTCCAAGGGGGGAATAAAGCTATTTAGGTAAAAATAAAAGTCCAGTCTAGAATAGGGTTTACTACACTTCAAGTCAAAATAAGCTCCAAGTAGAGAATGCTTTTAAGATGTGCTCTCTCACTAATAGACCCACCAATCGAAGAACTAGTAGCAAAAAAAAACAAGATTAGAGATCACATTGATGTATTATATCAGTTCTAGCAGAATCCTTTTTTTTGGTAATAAATTGGAATTTCAAATGAGGTGTTCTAATTATTTATCGCTTGCTTTCTTTGAGTAACAAATACAGAGCAGCAGCTGTACAATTATACAATTAAACTAATTCTTAGTATGAAGCTGTCTAATTATACATAAAATAAAGTTATTATTTGAAATTATTCTTTGTTGCAACTTAATAAACGGAAGTGTGATACTAGTAATCTTATTGACAAAAGTGGGGAATGACTTGAAATGGTTGGGAACCACTGGCCTAGAAGATTCAACAACTACTTGTTTCAATATCGAGTATTTATGTATAACTAAAAAGTAAACAAGGGATCAATCCCCCAAATAGCAAAAAGAGAGGGGGGGGGCACATTCACATATTTTGTCATATTTTCTTTGTGAGTTTGAGGCAATGATCATCTGATAAGGAACAGATTAGACTTTAGCCTATTCAAACACTCAACTATAACCAGAATAGTATTTTTGATGCTTATGATAATTCTTCTAATAGGATGAATGAGATAGTGATAGGCTATAGTGATAGGCTGTAGTGACTAGCACTGAGAGAGAGGTCATAATTATTAGATAGAAGAAGAGAAAGAAATGAAGTTTCTCCAAATGTCCCTTTCTCTTATAATCATCACACGGGATGACAGAAGTAAGAAAAATGTGTTTTCTACCTTTCAGCTCAAGAATGCTGACAATCGAGCTTTTCAAGACCCTAGCTTGGGACAGAGACAGATAAAAATAACACATAAAAGCAGATCTTATAAGATTCAACAATTACTGGTTTCAATTGGGATCAAGACAAATTGCTTGAAAGCGAAAGTTGATGTATGTTTGCATGGAAGCCTATTAAATGAAAAGATTAGCATGATGATAACTATATAGGTCACTTTAACTCTTCACTTATCTCTGAAGAAACTAGCTTGCAAACCACAACTCCAGAGCAAGGTTTAGTTAATTACTAAGCTTACTTTAGTATGGCACAAGGCCAGAAGAGTGGGACCCAGTGAGGAACAAACTCACTACAGTAGTAATGGTCTGTGAAATTAGCCAGCTAACCACTGCACCACAGTGAGGCAATCAGCACTTGGTAGAGAGCTGGCATGGGCAACCTTTTTGATCTAGCGTGCCACATAAGACATTTTTCATCTTTATTCGGGCCACACATTCATCTACAAAAATGTTGATTGTATTACAGAAAGTGTACTTAATTTCTATTTTAAACAAACATGAATTACAATTAATATCTTAAGAGACGACTCCCAATGGAGTATGGTGAATGGTGATGAAGACCCGGTTTCTGCAGGAGTCAACTTAGAGATCCTTGCAAGTTTCAAGTCTGGTCGAGACCTGGACTTTATTCCTACAAGTTTTCATGACCACCCCCTTTGACAGGATGCAAGTCCACCAACCCTAATCACTCAGCTTAGAGTGTACTCAATTAGCTGCCGAGCGCACAGGAAAATTTGTCCTAATGAAGCGTTTTCTAAACTCTTCACTTATACTGGGAATCGAACCCAGAATCTTCTGAGGCAGATGTGCTAACCATTACACCATCCGAGCAGACCAAACAATAGTAATTTTACAATAAAAATTATAAAATTGTCTGAGAAAAATTACTTAAGATTTTAAATAAATGCTTAGATTAGCAGCGGGTCACAAAAAATGTTGCGGGCCTATGGTTGCCCATATGTGGTATAGAGGACCCAACATGTAAAGAGATACAACAGGAACCACAGTAAAGAAGAGCAGATTATGCAGAGAGCCTTCCCATGGCGGACGCGTATCAATCCTCCTGGGAGAGGACCAATCTACACCCCGATAAATAACAAGCCATAGAGTGCTACAACCCCTCCACCCTTTGACTGGCCTAGCCGCGTTATTAGAGTGACAAGATATGATGATGCGACAACAATCCTACATTACCAATAAAGGAATAATTAATGACAATAGCTAATTAGTCATAATGAGGATCACCTATCATAACTAACAGGTCCAATTTTAGTCAAGTTAACTTATTTCTGAGTTGTATGACTATCGTTTAACCCTTTGAAGTATCATGGGTTAAATTTCATCCCACTTTTGAAGTGTTGGTATATTTGTGTAGTGGGTCATTTTTAATACAACCTTTTTATCTTCATATATCTATGAGCAGAGGAGGTCTATCTTTTGTCCCACCATTTTGTTTAGTAACCCAGGCTGATTAACAGATGGCAGAGTAGTTCATAGTAGAAGAAAGGGAAGATCGTCTCCAAAGAGTTAATCGCAAGCACGTGCAAAGCCAGATGGGAAATGTAAGCCCCTTCTCAAACTTCTCATTATTTTTGTAATCCGTGTTAAAGACTTATAATCGATGTATGGGTATATACAGTATTGCCCATAAATAAGTACACTCCTATCACTTTTTAATAGAAAGTTAATTGTCTTCTAAACCAAACATAGCAGGTTTGTATTATTTCTAGTGGAACATTACACAATCAAAACGGATATTATCAGGTATTATTTATGACCAAACTCTACAGCATTGAAACTGTTGTCAAAAATATTTGTTTGTAGTTTTGTACGGCAACATATTCATATTTTTGGCAACAGAGTTTCAATGCTGTATACCTGACAATATCTGTTTTGATTGTGTAATGTTCCACTAGAAATAATAAAATCCTGCTATCTTTGTTTTAGAAGACAATTAAATTTCTATAAAATAGTGGTAGGGGATACTTATTTATGGGCAATACTGTATACTCCACCACTCATTATGTCAAAAGACCAAAATACTTATAATCGATATATGGGTATATAGAGTATTGCCCATACATAAGATAGATAGAGAGGTGTGTGATAGATAGATATCTCTTTTGAGACAAAAAGGCATGGACTCCTAGACTGCTAGCATCTCTTAAATTAAAAAACAAATATTATAATTTGACATCAGGAATTTGTGCGTCCCGTTAAGAAAAAGAAAAACAGGAAGAAAGCAAATGAATGGCTTTTGAGATGACGGCTTCAAAGATTCTAAATGGGAAGGCTATAAAGGATGGACCGCCAACAAACAAACAAATAAAAATAAATGCATTAGAGCATCAAGTGACTATTCTAGACGACATAATCATCCTGGGAATGTCTGTTCTAGGTCATGAGCATTTATACTTTTCAAAGACTAAATCAGTATAAAAATTATTACATTAGATACAAAAAGAATCCTGCAACAAATATTACCAAGCCTTTTAACTATTCGAAACAATGTAGGTTAAATTTCATCCCATTTTTTAAGTGTTGGCATATCTGTGTAGTGGGTCATTTTTAATACCATCTGTTTATCTTCATGTATCTAGGAGCACAAAGGTTTATATTTTGGCCCACCATTTTGTTTAGTACCCAGGCTGATCAACAGATGGCGGAGTAAACCATTATTATTAATTGCTATTTACCTTCATCTCAATTTCTTTGGGTTTTTTTTATCACAGCTGAAATTACAGTAATTACTAAACTGATACTACTAGTACAGAAACCAAAACAAACATGGCACAGGGGATATTAGGGTAGACCAGTGGTTCCCAACCTTTTGACAATAAGATTACTAGTATTCCCCCCCTTCCATGCAACAAAGACTAATTTCAAATAATACCTTACGTATAATTAGACAGCTTCATACTAAGAATTAGTTTAATTTTATAATTGTACAGCCGCTGCTCTGTATTTGTTACTCAAAGAAAGCAAGCGAAAATAATTAGAACACATCATTTGAAATGCCAATTTATTACAAAGAAATAAGAATTCTGCTATACACATCAATGTGATCTCTGGTCTTGTCTTTTTGCTACTAGTTCTATTTGTGGGTCTGTTAATGAGAGAGCACATCTTAAATCAGTCTCAACTTGGAGCTTATTTCGAGCCTTCGACATGATAGATAGATAGAAGTGATTTGGACATCTGAGAGCCATTATGGGGGCTTTGGTACATAAATATTGTGTATATGTATATACTAACATTCAATATATATCAAATCACATTTAAACACACAAACAAATCATTTTGGCACATCACACACACACACACACACTTCATTCATTGCATACAATAGAAAATTGCTCACAAAAAACAATTCTCCACTCAATTCTTCTCTCATCATACAGAAACAATGGCTTGAAAATTTGAAAACCAAAAAATAAATAACCAAAGGCGAAGCTGACACAACTGCCGGGTTTTTAACTGGTCATCAAAACAGCAGACAATGACTGAGACCAACTGTGGGGTTTGACGAATGACAACAGGGAGTGAGAGAGAGAGATTGTACAATTGAGGGATATGGGAGAATGAAACGAGGGATTGTACAAATGACAGGTGTTGTTATTGGTTAGGATGACCCCTTGCATGCAGAGAGAAAAATGAGTCAGATCCCTTCATCACTAGGGATGATGGGGTGGGGGGTGGGGCTGAGCCCCACAGCACAACATGAATAATTGACAAAGGCTGGAAGCAGTGCCCCCCCCTTCTTTAGGGTCAATGCACCTTGAAATAGTAGTCTGCCCATTAGTTCAGGAATTATCAAATTCTAGTCAACACAAGATAAAATTGAGAAACTACACCCACCTCCCAGCAAATTAAAAAATATGACAAGCTAACTGAATAGATCAGTGGTTCCCAACCGGGAGGCAGGGTTGAGTAGTCCAAGGTGGGTATAAGGCTATTTGGTAAAAATAAAAGTCCAGTCTAGAGATAGGGTTTTCTGCACTTCTATCTATCAAGTCGAAGGCTCGAAATAAGCTCCAAGTTGAGAATGATTTAAGATGTACTCTCTCACAAATAGACCTACAAATTGAAGAACTAGTAGCAAAAAAACAAGACTAGAGATCACATTGATGTGTATATCAGTTACGATAGCAGAATTTTTTTTTGGTAATAAATTTGAATTTCAAATGATGTGTTCTAATCATTTTCACTTGCTTTCTTTGAGTAACAAATACATAGCAGCAGCAGCAGCTGTACAATTATAATATTAAACTAATTCTTAATATGAAGCTGTCTAATTATATGTAAAATAAAGTTATTATTTGAAATTATTCTTTGTTAAAACTTAATAAATGGAAGGAGGGAATACTAGTAATCTTATTGTCAAAAGTGGGGAATGACTCGAAAAGATTGGGAACCACTGATCTATCCTAATATCCTGTTTGTTTTGGTTTCTGTACTAGTAGTATCAGTGAAGTAATTACTGTAATTCGAGTTGTGATATAAAAAATTAAACAAACTTGACTCGAAAAAATTGGGAACCACTGGAATAGATAAACACGAGTAATCACATATATACAGTTACTGCTACAGTCGCTGCAAATGTGAAGTTTTTAAGTGAAATTAGTTGAAACTTTGATATATTTAAAAAAACAAAACAAAAAAAACAATGACAATTCAGTTTTAGTTTTAACTTGGATATCAGATTTACTGAGATAAGCTTTTGATCTCCGCCTGTGCAAATTCAGATTGTGTCTCACTCAATATATTACTCACAAAATTTTCCTTTTTATCCCACTTTGGGTAGTTCACTCTTGTTCCCCAATCCCTGTTCTAAATGACTGCATAGTAATGAGTTTTACGCAAACCATCTGGCTACTAGTCTTATACTTTAGTACAAGGACACATTTTCAGAAATGCTACCCTCCTGGCAAGAAAATTAGGTTTGGTTAACCGGTTAAAAATATATTAAACTAACAAAATTTTAAAAAAAATTGATATTAATTCATGTGACCCGATTAAAAGATATTGCATTATGCTATACGGTACCAAAGGTGTTTTGAAGCTCATCTGTAGAGATGTATATGCTTTGAGTAAAGTTTCATTTTTTTTTCTTCTTCCTCTTCCAAGAAAATACATGTGTCTAAAAAGGTTTACCATTCTTCTTTTGCAGGAGAATCAGTCTAGTTTTATATGAATAAGCATGCTGGTACTCAGGGATGGATCCAGAATTTTGAACAAGGAAGAGAGGAGTGTCAGGAAACCCTGGTCCCTTCCCCGACTGCGCACCTGGTACCAATTTGTTTTAATCAAAATCTGTCATCTACATTCTAAAGTTCTCAAAGAGTATTATTTAAGATCGCTTTTGGCAAAAAGTGGTATAGGTCCTCAGAAAAAATATAAATCAACTATAATTTCTGGGAGGCAATAGCTACATTTATACTCTTGAGGTAGGACCTACTGGCTTAGTGTAAATAATCAAGCAATCTATACTATTTATTTACAAATTTTTAGTTGAAGCATTTTAATTAATCACCACTACCCACAACACAGGTTTATTGCTGGGTTTAGGTTATTCATGTGTTCTCACATTTATATGTATCTATCCGGACCTCGCCCAGCACTAACCGTTCATAGTAGAAACTTGAAATTTTGTGCACACACACACTCCCCTCAATGAGTAGGGAAAATGAGTTTTTAGAGGGGGGCTCAATTTGCAATGTAAGTTGATCCTAAATTGATCCCTTAGTGTGTGTAAATTGATCCCTTAGTGTGTGTCGGCAGCATTCGTGCTTGTCTTTTGAAAATTCAGACTTTTCTTTTTAGTGATCATTGCCCAACAGAAGGTGAGAGAAGTAATGCCAAAAGACATTGGTTGCAATGGTTTCTATTGAGTGACTAATCAGACCTGTTCTTTCATTTGAAGCTTTTCATATTAATTTTTCACATTTAAAAAAAAAATATTTTCATTCTGTGTGAGAAAAGCAACAGATCTTTTAGCAGACAATCATTAACTATTTAAACCAGGGATCCCCAAACTTTTTAGACCATTGACCCCCTTCATGGAATCCTGTCTACCTCATGGCATGTACAATAAATAAATAATTAACTAGATGTACAGTTTCCATATGCATTAACTAATAAAACTGTATACCACACCCTGCTTTCAAAAGTGGCTTTGGACAGTGAAAGGAGCAACTTCCGGTTGTCTCTCTGCAGGGCTGTTGTAAAACAAGTATGTTTCAGTAAACAGAATATTAAATAAATAGACAATAAAAACTAATTATGTATCTCAAACAGGACAATATGAGGTTAGTAAAGTCAAGCTATAGAGTCCCTCTGTGGCTTTGAGTTTCTGTTCTGATTGCTTTTTAGTTCGAAAATTTACATTCAAACATTTGGTGCAGATCTTTTTTTAAGATTTGATTTAAATATGTTTATGTTTGGAGAAGAAACTGTGGCATCTGATAAGCATATTCGAGATAGGAGCGGATCTGTTTGAGGTTTTCTGACCCTGGTGGCTGTTTGAATTTGTAGCTTCATGCCGTGGCCTCTGGTTGAAGCATGATTTTATCTGGACAGATGTTGCACTTATAGTTTTGGCCGATGGCGTGCTAACCTGATGATATCCTGTATATTTCTAGTAGATTAGCACAGGTTCAGCTGTAGGATAGTCTCTCCAGATCAAGCTCCTTTAGCCTCTCTGAATATGAC